>MU866147.1:0-123920 GCA_033296915.1 Triangularia setosa | reverse complement strand
TCATTTCCAATGTTGTTGTGTGTTGTGTTTTGATTATTTTCTGTTTGAGTGTAAAAAAAAAAAAAAAAAAAAAAAAAAAAAAAAAAAAAAAAAAAAAAAAAGCTTTTTCTTCGCACGGTAGGTAATGGGGAAAGGAAATGTTTTGAATGGCAGGTAGTAGGAAAGGATATCCGGCCACCGCTTTTGCTTAGGTTCTTGTTGTTTTCTTCAACTTGGGACTTGACCGCCCGTCCATTCTCGGCAGGGGCCCCGGCCAGGTTAAATGCCCCCCCCTCCCCACCTTCACCGTTGATGTTCACCGCCGACCAAGAACAGGAAAACGATCCATGGATCCTGCCCCGCCCACCTCCTTCCCCCGGCTTTCTTTGACCCCTGGTTCGCATCCAACAGCAAAGCAAAAAGGAAAAAGAGGAGGCGGAAGGGGCAGATGCAAGGACAACATTCATGATGATGGGAGGGACTAGATGCGGGGGTTTTGGCTTAAACTCGGGTCGTGCCGTCGAGCCGTGGCGGTTGGCAGAAGAAGGTGCGCTCGGGTCGGCCAGGTCAGAGACAGGCCAGGTCAGAGACAGGCCAGGTCAGAGACAGGCCAGGTCAGAGACAGACCATGAACAACAAACAAAGCATGTTTAGGAGCGGACAAATCGAGAAGGCGGCGGCGGCGGAAGGACGGGCGGGCGGGCGGACGGCTGGCACGCGCAAAGAAGCCAACCAAATGCGCAGTTCACCCTCACCGACACGGCGCAACCCACACAGATTGTGAACAACACCACCGCCGTGTGGAGGGGGGGGGGGGGGGGAGCTCGAAGGAGGGGCCCGAGAGGAGGAGGGGAAGCTATCACACGTTCCCCGGTGCGCTGCTGCCCGCCACCGGCTTCGGGCTGTGTGCGGGGTTTGTTGCGTTCCACCATGCCACCTCAATGCTCACATCTAGGGGCAGATGCCGCCATCATCAGTTCACCAGCCAGTAGAGAAAAAGAGAGGGACGACACCCCGAGGAAAGATGAACGCGCAATGTGTATGTGAAATGACGGCGTAAGTGAAGGGTGGAAGGCGAGACCAAGTCAAAAAGGCAAACCATGGGGAAGTTCATTGTGTTCGGTACAATCGAGAAACATTGATGCAGATTTGGGAGGTCTTGTTGGAAGAATGGATGCCGGTAACGTCGATGCATTGCCTATCGCACTGGCTAGTCTAGACTCTTTTCCCCTGTTATCTGAGCTGTCCTACATTGCATACGGATACCGGTAGTAGTGTAATCACTCCAACAAGCGGAGCGCGTTTCCTGCACGACCGTGTTGTCTCTCCTCTCAATTGTGCAAAAGAAAAGGTTGTTTTGGCTTTGTGTTCGGTCGTTTTGGAAGATGCGGTCAAACTTTTATTTTTTAATTTTTACAGTTACAGGACAGGACGGGGAAGATGCCCAAAGCTAAAAAAGAATGCTAGTAAGCGGAGACTTGTTGAAGAGAGCGGTGTCATGGTCCCTTGTTGCTGGCTAAAAACAATAAGAAAACAGAAAATGGAAACAAACAAAAACCCAACCGCAAAAGGACCCAAGTACATGTTTCATACACCAGCAGAGGGCAAGAGGCTTTGCTACTTTGCAGAGATCACCAACCCCGTTGTAACCGCAACCGACCATTAAGGTGTTTTTCTTACCATACATACCTCACTTTTTTGCCCCCTTCCATTCGCGGTTCGATTGGAACAATTGTTTGCGAAGAACTGGTGGTCGTTCCGTTCCAGTCCCCTTCTGCCACTAGTGCCATCTTGAAGAAATCGCGGGAACATGCTGTCGGAGCCGGAAGGCCCACCCATCGAATCATGGATCGCTGGCGCTATCGACTCTGTAGTGTGGTCAGGGGGCCAGATCTTTTGCCTTCTTTTTCTTCCTTTTCCTTCTTGACCGCCGGTATGGTCGGATATTCCGTGGCCGGGTGAGCCAATTTTGTAAAACGTCTGGCAGGGTGCTGGCGGAGCAACCGGCGACAGCTACACAGAGCGAGCCCACCGCTCGTTGATGAAAACAGCCACGCAGCAGTACATACATATCTTCAGCACTGGCTGTCCGCCATGTGTCCGCGGTGTGGCCGTGGGCTGTGATAGGTTAATAGGTGTAAACTGCACAGTAAATCTGTGCTGCAGAAGCACAAGCAAGCAGCAATTACTTACAGCAACTGAATGGCTGCTTTTGTCCAATCACCTCGGACTCTGGTGTGGCTGACGAACACGGATTCGCGGACGCAGATGGCTGACTGGCTAGAGGGGTGCTCCAAGCCCCATCACAACCCCTGTCGCCCCCTCTTTTCTCCCCCACACATCGCGTCCACATGCTGGGGAATGGGCTGGGAATGAGGCTGAATCAGTGACCAGGCGTTCGTGCCTTGGTGCGTGCGCCAGCAGTTAGCAAGTGGCCCCTCCCGCCTAGTGCTTCTTCCTTTCCACCCAGGGACCCAGCAACAAGGTGGTGCGCACCGCCGGGAACGAAGACCTGCAGTCTCGGTGGAGGGAAGCATTTCCATCTCGATTTCCCAAAAGACATAACCTTACCCTCGCCGCCGGACTTCGTCATCCCACCGCACCCATTTGAATTCCTGGGTTCCCCTCGTCTTCCCCGTTTGTCCTTGGCCATCCTCTCTCACCGGCCACACACCATCTACATACGGCCACCACCACCACCCCCTCTCCAACAAATACCGCCCGTGTTTCCTCCCCCCACCAACACACCTCTCTTTCTTCTCTCCTCATCACAACATTCGTCACAGCATCTCTATCGCCCCTTACATCTGCGACCACCCATAAACAACCACCACCACCACCAATCGCGACCGAGACAAGAGACCCGAACGAGGCCCGCGCCGCTCGACGTCGAATTAAACATTTCAATCAATCTGCCCGCCCTCTCGTTTGTTTTGGTACCTGCCCTGCCCACACTCTGGTGGCTTGATTGATTGATTGACACTGCATTATTTCTCTCCTGTCATATTTCTTGGTTGTCTGGGCTGCTTGGTGGATTAGAGGAAGCCAAGAGGCGCAAGGCCCAGCCCTCGGGGCGAAAGATTGCAAAGAAAAGAGGGGGATCATTCCATTTTAGTTTTGTTATTGCGACCATCAGATGCATTCAGTATCGCAGTCTCGTTGTCTTGTTCTCCTTGTTCCTTTTTGCTGTTTTTGTCGTCGTCGTGCTTGAAAAAGAAAAAGGGTGCTGCGCGCGCCGCGTTTAATCCCGGAGGTTCCGAAATATCAAAGACGACGTTTCTGATCGACTCTCCTCGCATACTCAGAAATAGGTGTGTGAGTCGCGGCGTTTCGAAGAGAACAGCGAAAATCGGGCTGTGAAAGAGGGATACTTTTGGAAACCAAAGGGAAAAGGACGAGGGGAAAATGTTGCCAGAAATGACGAGTGTTGGAGGCGGTGCGGTGCTCAACAAGAAGCTGACAAAGGCGAGGGGAAAGATGGTGAAGCCAATATTGAAGACAGCGAAGAAGCTGTCGCATTCGGAAAAGAACTCACTTGACCTGGACAGAGGGTGGGATGAGCAGTCGATTGAGCAGCTGGAGAACGGGGAGTGGGACGAGAAGGCGTTTCATGGCGGCTTGTCAGGAGCAATGGCTGTAGAGAGCAACGTGGTGTCGGTTTCTGGCGGCGGAAGCAGCATTCGAACCAAATTCCACCACGGCCGTACGCCGTCGCAGGCTTCTACTGGCAGTGGCCCTCGCGGAGGAGCTTTCATCCATCCTTTTGCGCAGGCCCCGCGAACGTCAACGCCGCCATTGTCGTATGCGAATTCACTTGCTTCGTTTGACAATACCGCTGCGAATACCATCAATAGCGCCCACAACGGGCGCGACTGCTCTCCTACTATTACCGAGAACGAGGACGACTTTGACGATTTTGACTCTCCATCGCAACAACACAACCGCAGCCATAACCACTCTTCTGCCCCGCCACCTGCCTTATCGTCGCAGTCAAACCTCTCCAACCCACGCCGGCCTTCGCTCCAGAGTCAGCGCACGGGGTCATACACCGAGGCACCGTCTTCGAAACCGCCATCTCTTCGCATCAGCACGACAGGTGGCACTTCCAGGTCGGTTTCAGGCGCGACTGTCATTTCTCGACTTGCAAATGGTACCAGCATTTCCACAACTAGCCAGTCAGATTTGCACTTGACAAATAGCGTCAGCGTTTCCCTGGGCACCACGCTCGACTCCCCGACTGGCAGTCTCGGAGCCGGAACCATTAACAACTCCTCCTCTGGCGCTACTCAAATGTCACCTCTGCGCAGCTCGCTCGACATGGCGAACTTCCCCCGACTCCGCAGCCGCTCCGAGCTGGACACGGCTAACCGCGCTGAAAAGATCCGAGCCGCTCGCCGCAAGTTCGAGGAGCGCGAGAACATCAAGGAAGAGAAGTACGACCGCGAAATGATCAAGAAGCGAGAGCGCAGAGACACCAAGGAAGCGAGCCGCATCGAAAAGGGTGCGCCAGCCCGCCCGGTCATCCACCGCAAGAACACTGGGAACAGCCTTAGCAATGTCATCTCCCCACCTGCCCACGCCTCCAGCGGCATTCAAGCCGTCTTTGGCAGAAAGGGAGCTTCCTGGACCGAGGGCACAGCAGTCAGCAACTCTTCGAGACACGACCTTGACGGAGCTTACACTTCTTCTTCTTCTTCTGCTCCTCAGGTGGGTACGATTGGCAGGCGCCACACCGACTCACCGAGTGCCGAGAAGCAGATGGGGTTCATGAGCCGCAAGTATGACAGCGTTCCGCTCGAGACGCCGCCCGCCTTTGGCCCTAATGTGGACGCTGTGCGGTTTGAGCAGACTCGGCCGCGGAGGGGAAGCGGTCCCAAGCGGAAGACGCAGAGTTACTGGGCCGGCTTTGTACTTTGGCTGAGGACGAAGCTGTTGAGGCTCGGTGGCCGTTAAAGAGGTATCTCTAGGACTGTAACGATTACTCGACATCGATATGAATCACAATGCTGGGGCGGCAGTTGCCCAGTTCACATCAACTCTCGAGTAGGCATCTACCACAAGGGGGACGAAGCAGGAATATCGGGTCGCCACCACAATCGATGACCACCAAAGAATCCCGAGCTTATCTATCAACATGGCCAGGGGCGGCAAGCATTCCAACTGATTTGTCTCTTGACCTTTCAGCCTGGACATTTTATTTTTCGTCATTTGGCTTTCATCAAGGCGCTGAGGAGACCTGGGTCAACTGGGGGGTATGGGATCGAGAAACATCAGCTCCTCGAGCTGAAGGCGTTATCGGTTTTGCTTTTTTCCACATCATTTATTTCATGTTTCACTTTCTTACCGTCGTTTACACACTCAACCCCGGAAATATGGGCACCATGGCTTTTTGGTTTGGGAGGAAATCCGTGCTTACTCGAACATTATTACATATACTTGGCACGCATTGGGGGCGGCGGCGATATTCTCTCTCTCTCTTTTTGCACTTCAGTGGGTTGTTTTGCGGCTACTAGCTGAAGGTTCGGCATGGCAAAGGGAAAGGAAATGGGGGAAGGGAGGAAGGAAGGAAATGCATCATTCGTTTGGCTTTTTACGCATTCCGGGGTTTAGTTTTTTTATCACCACTACAACGAGTGGTGTCTTTTTTTCTATTCAGGATTCAACAATCAAGGTCTGGATAGGGAGGCTTGATATGGGGAATTCGTTTTTTCTTCTTCTTTTTACTTTTCGGGAATAGGGAGAACCGGCAAATATGGGGGACACTAGTTGAACAGCGTCACCTGTTTCTTTGCAATTGGCGCTGTACTGAAAAACTGCAATCAAAAAGCAGCAGTCGGCAGGGAAGGGAACATAGATAAGAGGTTTAGCTTAAGTAGTCGAGCTTTTTGAAGAATAAAGCAGGCAACTTTGGGCGAGAAGAAAGCCTTGGGTGATTATCATCATCTTTTTACTGTTCATCGCTCTTCAACATTGTGTGACACAAAACGGAATACCCCAAGGTATTCATTAGAGGTTGTGACACAAAAAGGGTTTAAGCTCCCACTGCTGTTGTGTAAAGATGGCTTTGGTGGTGGTTGGAAGTACTATCAAGTTATTTGGGTGATTGGTCTGAAAAGTTGCTACACCACGACGCCACGTGACGTATAATTTTGGTTATCGCCGTCGGAAAGTGCACCTAGCACTACATGATATAATGTGCCTCGCTGTGCTGTTGTCTTTGATCAGAAGGGTTGCTGGTTTGAGATGGACAACGACGAAAAAGATGCCGAGGTTCATGTTCGATGTGGGTACCCCTCTTTTTTGACGGGAGTGGGCAGGTGGTGTCAGTGATTTGCGGTCTTGGACCCCCTAGTTTTAGGTGAGTCTAAGCATGGAAAGCTAAGGTAGGTTAAGGTAAGGGAGCTTTGGCTGCGAGGACGACAATGGTCTTTGTTCTTGGATTGGGTTTAGGATAACCTAGGGATTGATATCACTGCTTTCCTTCTCAACTCGTTGATTTCTGTCTGTGTGACTTCTCACATTGAGGTCAAGCAACTCAAGAAGCTCCTGTTCGAATCTCGGACTTGTTGCAAAAACCCGTTGACGGGACAGCCAAGTGACGGTGTCAAGGGCCCCTGTCATCGCACCCCATCCCCAAAGATACGGGCTGCCTGTCTGATTTGCTATCTTATCCCGACGAAAAACATCAGCATCATTACTTGTCAGCAGTGTAAACCTATTTTTGTTTTGTAGGCCTCATCACTAGGATTGCGCATGTTAACCGCATGAACCTGTTACGTGGGACTTAAACTGACGGATACGTGCAGATTGGTATCGGCTCCCTCAAGTCTCTGAAGCTATCATTATCAACACAACAAATCACGTTCAAGATAACACCAATGACTAAGAAGTTCGCCAACCACCCTGGCGCCAAAGAAGCACCCGCAGCTGCCCTCGAGTACCACCACGAGGAAGACTCCAATCCGCCCCTGAGAGGTTGGCCGCTGGTTATTGCCTCTACTCTGTCCGTATCTCCACTCAACCATCGATGACTGCTTTGCTAACCACCGATCTAGCCTCTCCAATTCTTCCGCCCTCCAAAAATGGCTTTGGAACAACGCAAAGTTCGGCCAGCCCAAATATGCCCCAGGCCTCGATAGCTCTGTCCCATGGCGCATCAAGCCTGATGTTGTCCCCCTTGGAGAAACGGGCCCGATGCTGCCACTAGAGGAAGAGTACCTCATCACTCTCAAACCAGCCGACTACAAAGGCCGTTTCAACTCCATCGCCGACTACCATGAGCTTTACAAATCAGGCCAGGCCACCCCCCTCCAGGTCGTTGAAACACTCCTCCCGCTCATTAGAAGGGATGTTGGTGACAAGGAAAGCAAATACGCTGTTGCCTTTATCGAGTCCAATGTGGAAGAAGTTCTTCAGCATGCCAGAGAGAGCACCGAGCGGTGGGAGCAGGGGAAGCAGCTGGGCATTCTCGATGGTGTGCCGTTTGGTGTCAAGGCTGATACCGAGATCAAGGGGTATGTGTCGACGATGGGAATGAAGGTTGACGAGTCGGTCGAATATTTCAACAAGCCCGAGACAGAGACGTGCTGGCCGGCGCTAAAGATGCAGGAGCAGGGCGCGATTATGGTGGGGAAGATGAACCAGCATGAGATTGGGATGGACACTACCGGGTGTAATCCTGTGACGGGGACGGCGACAAACTGGTATAACACTAGTTACTTTCCCGGAGGTTCATCAGCGGGGGCGGGCAGTGGTCTCTGTGCTGGACTGGTGCCAATCGCTATTGGAACCGACGCAGGAGGCAGCATGCGCATTCCCCCAGCCTTCTGCGGCGTCTACGGCCTCAAGCCAACCTTCAACCGCACCTGTAGCCGCGCAACCTCCATGTGTGTCGTCGGCCCGATGACATCCACCGTAGCCGACCTCACCATCGCTTACCGCGTCATGTCCCAGCCCAATCCCTCTGATCCTAGCCAGAATCTCCTGTCCCTCTCCATCCCTCCCTCTCCCACCACCTCCAAGAAAACCCTCGGCATCTGCCGGCCCTGGATCGCCCGCGCCGACCCGGACGTCTTATCCGTCTTTGACTTCTGCCTCGAGTACCTCACCACCAAAAGGGGTTACACCGCCGTCGACATCACTCTCCCATACCTCCGTGAGGGGCAACTAGCTCACGCAGCTACCTGCCTGACCGAAGCCGCGACCGAGGCATTTGCCCGTAACCCCTCTGACTACCTCAAGACACTCAACTACGCCAACCGCATGCTGGTCTCTGCCGCAACGCACACCCCTGCCACTGACTACCTCTCCTACGGCCAAATCCGCCACACCATCATGGCGCACTTGGCCTGGTTGTGGGAGCAGCACCCGGACATGATCATTCTGACGCCCACCACGCCGATAGCGGGGTGGCCGATTTCCCCGGGTGATGAGGCGTACGGGTGTTCAGATGGGAATTTGAGTATAAAGAACATGACATTTGCTTGGGTCGCGAATACTAGTGGTTGTCCGGCTGTTACCTGCCCAGGGGGTTATGTTGAGGCGAAGCAGGGGGAGGGAGAGCTGCCGGTGGGGGTGATGGGGATGGGGGAGTGGGGGGCGGAGGAGCAGCTGTTGGGTTTTGCGAGGGATGTGGAGGGGTATTTGGAGAAGGAGGGGAGGAAGAGGCCGAAGGAATGGGTTGATGTTGTTGGGTTGGCTAGGGGGGTGGGTAAAGAGTAGGCTGTGGGTGAGAATGGTAACGGTGAAGTTGGTTAGGGCTGGAAGGGCTGGATGCGGGAATGAATGAAGAATAGAGTCAGTCGAGGTGCGAGATTGCAATGTAACAGGCTATTCAAGAAAATAATCAGAGGGTGATGAAGTCGTTAAAAATGAAGAACATGACACTGATGATTTACAACTGAGAAGAAATGGTTGATCAAAACAATGGCGTGATGCGTGATAAACTCTATCTTACCAACGCCTCGGGCCTTGTCTAGAATTGTAACATCTAATCTGCATCCTCATCTTCTCCATCGTCTATTGTGCATGTCGTTCAAATTTCCGAATCGGGCAGCGGATTAGGATTGCAACGTTTAGCTGGGAGCATCAACTTCGATGTACATTTGAAGAGGGCTGACACCATGTGAGGCCCTTTCGAGCCATTGAAAAGCCTTATTGTAGTAGGCTCTTTCAGAATCAAATAAACGTTGCATCCCACCGCCCGGAGCTGGCGTCCGTTATGTCGTTGAATGGAGCCGGCGGTCAAGACCAGTCCAATCGTCGAAGTGGAGACACGGAGCTCATAGGCAGGGGGTATCCACCTTTTTTTCTAAGCAACAACTTCAAGCTCCCACCTTGGCATCTTCGTCCACCACCAAAACCCCACGAAACATATCACCCCCTCCAACGACTGACGATATACGCTCCCCTACGATTCCATCCCGACCTTACACAAGGTCCAATTGATATTGATCAGACATTCAGAAACCATGTCGCGGCTTACGGGCAGAATGCCCAAGCTGGCGACAGCTCCCGGAGCTCGACCACCTTCCTTCTCTATGCGCCCCAGCAGCAGCAGCAACAGGTCACCATTACAATTCCGCCGCCTCGAGTCAACACAGCGCTTCAGCCCCCCTTCCTCCTCCTCTACTCCTGACCCCTCCAAAACCACCACAAGGAAACCCTCCAACGGCCCCTCCTTCAAGGGTCAGCTCACACAGTCCATCACCAAGCGTATCCAGCGCGAAAGAGATGACCTCAAGCGCCTTTCCCACATGCGCCCCCAAAACAGCATGGGGAGAATGATGGGCATGACCTTCGGTACCTTCCTCCTTTACCTCTCCATACCCGCCATATAACTTACCCTCTGTGTCAAAAAAAAAGTTCTCTTCACCGTTGGCGCCATCTCCTACTGGTGCGGCCTCAAATACCCCAAAGAAGCCGACCCAGCCTCCACCCTCCCCCTGGGCGCCACAAAGCCCCCCAAGCACAACCTCAACCCCGCCCACCTCGAGGCCGCCTGGGCCGACTTTGTTGCCATCGTCGGCAAAGAAAACGTCTCCACCGCCGAGGACGTCATCAGCCAGCACGCAACCTCGGAGTGGTCCACCCACCGCGCTGCCGACGACCAAAAGCCCTTTTGCGTGGTATACCCCGCCACAACGGCGGAAGTCTCGGAGCTGATGAAGGTCTGCCATTACCGACGGATCCCGGTGGTGGGGTACAGCGGGGGCACGAGTCTAGAGGGGCATTACACCCCGACGAGGAGTGGGATATGTATTGACTTCTCCCGGATGGACAAAGTGTTGAGTTTGCACAAGGAGGATCTGGACGTGGTTGTCCAACCGGGAGTTGGCTGGGAGGATCTGAACGAGATGCTGGCGGAGCAAAATCTGTTTTTCCCTCCCGATCCGGGGCCGGGGGCGCAGATTGGGGGGATGATTGGGACGGGGTGTTCCGGGACGAACGCGTATAGGTACGGGACGATGAGGGAGTGGGTTTTGAGCCTCACGGTGGTGATGGCGGACGGGACGGTGATCAAGACTAGGCAGCGGCCGAGGAAGAGCTCGGCGGGGTATGACTTGACGAGGCTGTTTATCGGGAGCGAGGGGACGCTGGGGTTGGTGACGGAGGCGACGCTCAAGGTTACAGTCAAGCCCGCCAGCGAATCCGTTGCTGTCGCATCGTTTGGGTCGATCCGGGAGGCGGCGAACTGCGTGGCAAAGGTGGTTGGGGAGGGGGTGCCAGTGGCAGCGGTGGAGATTCTGGATGATGACCAGATGAAGTTCATCAACCAGGCCGGCGCTACGTCCAGGAGCTGGAAGGAGGCGCCGACCATCTTCTTCAAGTTCACCGGCACGCCTTCGGGCGTGAAGGAGCAGGTAGCCATCGTGCAAAAGATTACCAAGGGCAGTGGGGGCAAGTCGTTTGACTTCGCCAAGGACGAGCAGGAGCGGGTAGAGCTCTGGAGCGCGAGGAAGGAAGCGCTCTGGAGCACGATGGCGGTGAAGAAGCCCGGTGATCGGGTGTGGACCGGGGATGTGGCTGTTCCAATGAGCAGACTGCCGGACATCATTGACCAGACCAAGCAGGATCTGGGCCGGTCGGGTTTGAAGAGCTCGATCGTGGGGCATGTGGGCGATGGAAATTTTCACATTATCCTGCTGTATTCAGATGCGGAGCGGAAGCTGGCCGAGGAGTGTGTTCACCGGATGGTGAAGAGGGCTGTGGAGATGGAGGGAACTGTTACTGTGAGTTTTTTTGCTTCTTCCCCCCCCCCCCCAAGGCACTCGCGATGGCATATACTGACGGCATGATGACAGGGTGAGCATGGTGTTGGTCTTGTCAAGAGGGATTACCTCCCTCACGAGCTGGGAGAAAGCACAGTTGATGCTATGAGAAAGGTAAGTTTCTCTCCTCCACTGTCAACTCCCTTTTTAATGATGTTTGATCAACACTGACCAATCTTCAAAATAGATCAAGGCAGCCTTCGACCCCCTCTGCCTTCTCAACTGCGACAAAGTCGTGCGTGTTGAGAAGCCAGCGAGAGGCGAGGTTTCCGAATGGTGATGGAATTTTGTGAAAGAAGAGAACAAATAAATGTAACAATATCTCATGGCATATACCAGCTTTTGAATGTCTGAATATTCCAGGTGCAACTCCCTATTATTGCTTCATTGTAGTGTCTGGATCTCCGTTTATAATACCGAGCCAGAGCTGGTTACGATGCCCTGGGAAACGTTATATTACAAACAGCAGCCATCCTCGATCAAAGACGTTCCTTGTTTGAAAATCCGTTTGCTTGTTGCTATGTTCAATAAAATATATTGAAAAATCTCCAGAATAAAAAGGCGCCATATCCCTACCAACTTCATTCGCACCCTTTTGCCTCAAACCCAATGACAAGTGGACCCTTCCATGCCCTTGCATATATTCCAGCAATCACAGGACTGTAGAAAGAAAAAGGAGACTCGTTGGTGATGGTTTAAAACGGTAGAAAATGAAATGGGATATCTCCGTGTTGATATGTGTGTGGTAATCTTCAAGTCTTGCTCCCTCTTCCAGAACCAGCCTGTCATTTGAGATAAGACAAGACTCTCTTTCCTTTCCCTCCTCTCCGTCTCAATTTCATAAAATGGTCGTTAGTTCCGGTTATCTTTCCCCTCCCCCCCCCCCATCTTGCTTTTCTGGGGCGGGCGAGAGAACCATAGAACAGTAAAAAAAAAAAGAAAACGCAAATAAAAGACAAAATAAATGCTCGCTTCGCTTGATCCGATATACTCTCTTCTCTCTATTTCCAACAAACATGAATCACCGTTCCATCGGCATTTATAAAATGAAACACAAATAAAATTTGAACTCCCAGTCAAAACAAAAAACCCATTAGTCAATTGTCATTCGACTTGGCAGTGGCGGTTTCTGGTCGTTCAATTGGTACGAGTTTGCATCCTCCTTCTCGGGGTCGGAGTACCTCGGCTTCAGGAGGTGATCCTTGAGCCCGGCGCCGAAGTTACTCATGCAGACGAAGCCGTTGATGATGGTCAGAATAATGAGAATGATAGTCAAGACGGCAAAGGCTGTCAGCGACTTCTGGACGGCCTCGTAATCTTGTTTGTGGCCGGGCTGGTAGATGCGGACGAGCTTGAAGAAGAAGTAAGAAAGCGCGCCAAAGTACAAGACGATGGTCAGCGTGACGCCAATCTTGTTCTCTCGCTGCGTGAAGAAGGCGGCGCAAAGTAGGATAGCGATGGTGATGGGAACCGCCGCCACTTGTAGGCCGAGCTCGAATTTCTTCATGTTGTTGACGACGACCAAGAACTGCACGGTGAAACCCAAGAAGAAGAAGAAATCAAACTTCAAGAGGGCGATGTAAATCTACGTGTTCGGCATCAGCATTCTGCATTTTAATAGTCACTAGTGAGGCGAGGCATCAACGTACCTGGTAGTGGAGGAAGCGCTTCTTCATGCGGTAATCGGCACCAATCTGCTTCAGGATGTCCCAGGCGAATTCTCGATATAGCTGATAGGCGATACAGGACATGGCGACCGTGACCACTCCTACGATTGCTGGAACAGCTATCAAGAAGGGCTTGGCGAGCGCCCACACGTTGTTCTTATCACCCTCATCGCCCTTTAGAATTAAAGCACCTTGCAACATATCAAGAGACTTTTCGATCTGCTCAATCTGAAGAATGGTGTAGACGAAGAGTGCCAGGTTGGCGACACACAGCCCAATAATCTGAATCGTGTTCTTCAACCGCAGTGCGTCCCACGCCAAGATCAAGACGTAGAGGAATCCAAAGATGAAGAGCGCCAAGAAGGTTGGAATCGTGCGATATCTCGATTGTAGCCTTCGCCGTTGTTCCTCATCTGCGATATCGCCTTCTTGAAATGCAAGACCGAACTGAAATCTCGCGAACACATAACTGTGGTTGAAATGTTAGCAACCCGAATCAAAAGGCCTTTGTCGCTGACATCAGAAGGCTGGCACATACGATTCAAAAGCCATGCAGATTATGGCTTGTAGGCAGACGACGAAAAAGAAGAGTTTCGCCCATGTGTTGCTGAGAAACTCTGACGAGAATAGTTTTTGTTTTGGCCGTGCTGGCCCGACTGCTGCTGAAGCCATCATTGCAGGGCTGTCTCTGAATCCGGTGTTTGTTCCGTCAAAACTCGCAATCGGCTGCGAGCCCGAGCCGGCCAAATAAGACCGGCGAATTTCTCGTTGAGAAGCCAGGACGACGGCTGTGTGGGATGACTGGTTGATAACTGAATTTGAGTTTTTGCAACTTTTAGTCTGGTGATGGTCGATGGCGTCGGTGGGTCAAAGGGAGATTAGAGGGCTGGTCGGTCGCGAAAGAGGGTCAGTCGCGAAAGAGGGTCGGGTCGGGGGGGAAGGGGAAAGTAAGAAAAAGTCGTCGTCGGTCGGGCGAGAAGACGCCTGGTCTCTGGCTCGTGGGTGGTTGTTAAAGGTGGTGAACCTGCACACTCACAACAGCGAGCGGCTATTATTCACAGGCGCGAATGTTTGCCGACTTGAAGAGGTGGTTGCAGCACCTGGGAGACGGAACTGCTGGGGCAGGGGGGGTTGTGCTTCGAGTTGTATCCACAGAGAGCACTCTGAAACACTTGGAGGAGTTGAGATGTTCGAGGGTTGGCAACGCTTCAGGGAGTGCAGGTCAAGAACCAACGGGAATGGTTGGGGGTGCCGATGTGGTGTCGTTAGGAAAAGCGAGGGGACGCGTTGCTTGTCTGGGATTGTCGAGAAGATTACACTCGGGCGCCAGAACAAGACAGGTATCGCAGGGAGAAGTTGAAGACGAGGAAAAGATTGATTAAATTAGAGTAGAGATGCAAGCGACTGATGGGAAAAGAGGGAACCTAGGGCGTGGGATGTCGCTCTGTTGCGGGCAGGATTGTGGTTTGCAGGTGACAAGCCCGGGGGCAGGGGAGAGGACTTTCGCCAAACAGGGGCTAGTTCGCCATCAGCCTCTCCTGCCAATGCACGATTTTGATCGGTTCTGAGGCTGTGCAGCTGGTTCTTGTCTTTTCAACACAACTCCAAGAGTTACTGATCGAGATGGTGGTGATGTATTTTTTCGAGAGCAACTCTCAGTAATTCTTGACACTATTTTTCACCGTATGAGCCAAGTGCCCATCCCCAGGCAAAGCCAATATCCAAGTGTCGTAACCGACCTAGTTAGTTGGCCCGTTTGGCGCGCCCACAAGGCTGGGAGCCATGTCTCACCATGTCCTTGTGGCTGCAAACCCAAGTTCGAGGTCTTACCAATCAATCACCACCATTTCCACAGCCGCAGGGCACTACGGATATTCATTTCAACTTTCTAAATTTCTGTTCTTATTATCTGGAACGTGTTACAGGGCCATTGCAATTATCTATTAGTGTAGCTTTCCCCAGGTTACAGTCTAATCGGTTCATTTTAGCAATTATGCCCTGTGTTGCTTTCGGTTGCTAGATAAGATTCGCGTAATTCTATCGCTCCTGTCTCTCAGCTTGTAACAAATACGCCCCCTCTAGACAATTTTTACATCATCCAACATTCCAATTCCATGATTCTTAACCTTCAAAGTCCCTGATATCCACCACACTGTAACCTTCCAACCTCGCCTTCCTTAGTGGATCCAGGGTCTCTTCCCGCGCATCGCATTTGGGGAGCCACCCCCCGAATGGACCCCAGCACGCTTGGGACCCCATGTTTCTTTGTGCTGAGCCACAACTTCACTTTCAACCTTTCCAAGCATCAAACCCAAACCCAGCATCGAATCATGAATTACGCAAAAGAGCCAAATGACGACACAAATCTGCAGAAGACCAACCCATGTTTCTGACTTGCCGTCACCTACACCACCACCACTTCATATCTGCCTTTTGCACTCTTATGCCATATAGAGTGCAAGAGAACTCATGTACCGCCCCGTCTGTACGGAGTGCTAGCACCCATGCGAACCCAGTTCGGTGTCTACTGAATAAGAATTTTTTTTTTATCCCGTCGGTAACAAACATGCTCTGAGGTTTTGTTGATGAAAAAGCCCGACATTTGAGACTCATAATATGCAGCCCTGTTAATAATTGGCTTGTACAATGTTAGCAACGAAAGGAATGCGAGGCCGAAGCCTGGAACACACGAATAGCAAACAGCTGACTATCAGACAAAGAAGAGCTCAAGTCAAAAACAACCATTCTGTCGAATTTTCCAAGTTTCATCGGCCTCCCCTTCCGTGCTCGCATTGCTTCCCTGATAGGCCTGGCAACGAGAAGCTGTGCCACGCGTACACAGTACCGATACCTTCAAATAACAGTTTTAGTTTTTCTTATAATTATCACAGGTATGGTTAGGGGAAAACAAACCATTACCTCAGCCAAACCCAGAGGTCCAGCTGGTGGTTTGTTAAAAACGGCCAGGAGTTCGGAAAGAGAAAAATGTTCTCCGTCTCCGCGTCTCACCCCCCGCTGAGATTTGCATTTTCTGTTTTAGATTCTGCCTTTCGTTACGTCGCGGACAGTGAAACGGAATTTGAAAGTTGGAGGAATAAAAGCCATAATAAATGATGACCTTCTGCAGCATCATTCAGGGGGCGGAAGGAAAAAAAGTAACGGAACATTGATGAGATGGACGATGAGACTGCCGATTCCCGCGCGTTTAATGGATGCCATGGGTAGCTCAACGATGATTCTCAACACAACCTGAAGGGAACAAAAAGCATCCAACCTTGACAAGTTGTTTCCAGGCTGCAAGAAAAAGATTCAATATCTTGTATACACAACGCTATTCCATCCAGCGTCAATGATGAAGAGTAGTGTCTATGAGTTTGAACAAGCCAAAAAAAAAAAAAAAAAAAAAGAGAGTTAGACACCCATAACTGGTGATAAACAGAAACATCCAACCGAGCTTTCCAATGACAATGTGTCGTTGTTGAAAAAATCTTTACCACCCGCTGATAATGAATTTCTTGTGTCTGTTGTTTTTCTATACATACAGAGTAACACAGAGTAACACAACAATTCTTTGTAATTCCGCCTTTCCCATCCCCCTATCCTCTACCCCTTAGCCATTTCTTCCCAGAATTTCCCATCGCTTCCCTCTATCTTGACATGTAATGCAGTGATGATGATTATTGTTTTTGTCTACTCAAAACAAACCACCACACACAAGAAAAGAGAATTAAAAGAGGGGAAAATAAAAAAGAGAAAAAAAGACCGTAGCGTGTGTGAGTAAAGTATATGTGTGTTCCGCTGTGTTGTTGTACACTTGGTAACAAGCCCTGTGGGGGGCTTTGGGGGGAGAATTCAAAAACGATCCCGGCACGTCTACCAGATTATTGCTGCTTCTCGCTAGACTTTGAAGCGGCGGTAATTTCGTTTTGCTTGGTGACCTTTGCGGCATCCAGGCCATCCTTCTCAGCATCAACAGCCTCAGCAACCTGCGCCTTTTCGATGCCATCGGCCTCAGCTTGGGCCTGTCTCTCCTCCTTCTCGTCAATGTCCTCGGTATCCCGGGGGGTAGCGAAACCGGTCGCCTGGTTTTCCTGGTCTTGCTGCAACTCCTCGTTAATCAGCTCCTGCTGCTCCTTGATAACCTCGAGACGCTGCTTATTGGTGGCAGCGCCCTCCGCATTGTGAACCTCGAGTTCAATCTCGTGGAAAAGCTCCTCCGGAATGGACGACAGCACATTAGTGAGTGCTTCGATCTGATTGGAAACACCATCACCGCTGTCCTTTTGGGTCTGGCCGTACATATAAGCGTTGCTCAGTACCAGAAGGGTTGAGGGGACACCCTCCCGAAGACGCAAATCCAGCCAGGTCTGCAGGTCCTCCCTTAATCTAGCAGGCGAAACACCGAAGCTCTTGATGCCGCGACTGGCGCAGGCGATCTGAAGTTCGGACACGGAAAGACTGTCGACGCCCTCATATGCAATGGCGCGATCATCGCGCTTGATTTGCCGCATGCGGTGGCGGAGTTGATACCGGAGCATCATATCGGTGCCAAATGTGTTGAGGTTGAGATACCGGCACATGGACACCAACTGCGGCCGGGAAAGGTTGTCAAGTGTCACATCGTCCTTGAAGACCTTGCAGACCTTAATCACATCCTCGGCCGTGGGTGCCTCGCCAGTGGCGCGAAGCTTCCGGAAGAAGTTGGTGAATTCTTCCTTCTGGGTCGTCGCCTGACTAAGGGGCAGACCCGTCTCTTTCAAGGTCTGGCGGAGGAATTCACTGACCTCCTTACGAGTGGCTCGGAGGATGGTCGCCTTCTTGTCCTTATCCTTTTGGCCCTCGTATGTGCTGGGCAGCATATTGGGGAAGAGCTTGAGGGCCACGGGGAGAAGAAGCTCGGCAAAGGGCACGATGATGAACATGGAGAAAGGAACGAGCCGACCGAGATCCTGGACGGTACGTTGAAGCTGGCGGTGCTCTCTCCGCGTCAACTCATACCCGGCGGCCATCTTGGTAGCTAGGCGCGAGCTGATCCTGACCTCAGCAGCCAATAGTTTCGTGCCATCCCAGTAATGCAGGACCTCCTTCTTGATTTTTTGCATGACCGTCAGTTTCTTCTCCTCTTTCTTCGCTTCGGCCTTCTCTACAGAAGGCTCCTTCTGTGCGGCGAGCTGCGAAAGCGTGGCGGAGGAGTCAGCAGCGGCTTCAGGGGTGGTGCTTTTCGCCGCTAGCT
The DNA here is from genome assembly GCA_033296915.1 of Triangularia setosa. NCBI lineage: Eukaryota > Fungi > Ascomycota > Sordariomycetes > Sordariales > Podosporaceae > Triangularia > Triangularia setosa. The sequence continues at coordinate 105,771 of MU866147.1, read as the reverse complement.
TGGATGCAGCCTCGCTGCTCTTGGACTTGGCAGAAGGTTCTTTCGGGAGAGGCTTCTTAGCCTTCTCGACGTCAAATCCCGGTGGTGGGCCTCCCGGCGGGCCGCCATGAGTAGTGGTGCCCGAGGTGGTGAGGCCCCGGATTGGGATAAGCAGAGCAGTAGCGGGGCGGTTGAGCCTCAAGTTCTGCGCATTGCGTGCGAGAAGCATCGAGGAGGCCAGAAGGGCGGATCTAGGGAGGGCATGAGCTTCATGAGGGGCCGTCAGCAACTTGGCATGTTAAAAATAGGGGGGCACACAATGGTAGCGGACGTACTGGTGGTGCCTTGGAACGGGTTGACAACCAGCGCCCGGCGCGCAACTCTTGTCGAGGCGCTCATGGCAGCGGTGTTCTAGCGTTCAGGGGGGTAACGGCGAGTCGGTGTGCACCAAGATTAAGGGCGATGTCGTGATATTCCCGACAAACTGAGATGCTGGGTCGCGATTGAGGAGATAAAACTTCGCCGATGCGCTGACGTGGGTGTGAAAATCTAGTGTAACGGCAACGGTCGACACCAACAGCGGGAATTGACACGGGACTGCACAGCTGAGCAGAAGATTTCAGTTATCAGACGCAACCGGCAGTTGGGCTCGGAACCAGCGGGTTGAATGCGAGACCTCCCTGGTATGCGCAGACTGTCAAGGCAGAGATAAATAGACGGAACGGTGCAAGCAAAGAAAGACGTCGAGATGGGGGATGGCGGAGTGCTGTGAGACTGGTTTGGAGCAGATGGTGTTGTTGGAAAGAGATGGTTGAGAACGCCGCTGCTGTCAAAGGGGCGCGGTGACATCAAAATCCGGCCCTTTCCACTTAATGCCATGGCTCCAATCCAGCGACGCCCCGCGGCACCCTTTCCCCATTCGGCTGCCAGCTTTGGCGATTCAGTGAACGAGTAGCACATCACGTGACTACTTGGGCTGAGTAAGGTTGCGCTGGGCTACGCTTAGGGACCTTGGTGGCACTCTAGACTGGGGAAAGCACGACAGCATGTCTGCGTTGGCTCTTGGGAATATCTGCATTGATTCCCTACTGGCTTCTCTGGATGCTCTCATCTCCTCTAGTCATCTTCCCATGATCAAGGAAGGTGCAGATTCCTCTGCCAATAAGCCACTCAGAGTCCAGAGCGTTGTTTTACGAGTACAACGCACTTCCCCACCACATGCTTCCATAATAGAGCCACAACGCCACAACGGCAAGACTCTTGCCTACGCAATCCAACTTTGCACGTGCTAAATCAGTTGATCGGGCTTTCTCGGGCAGAATCGTCAATTCCTAGCCAAGTTTCACACAACTCTTCACATGCCCTCAAGGCACTTTGACAGGTCTGGACCCTCTCATGCCTCTTTATTCAGATATCTGAAAGCCACCAGTCCAAGTGTTTCCAAGTCTCTCAGAGTCTCTTCCTGTCTCTTTTCCTGCATATGGACCAGCCTCTCTTATAGTCTTTTATCAGATCTTATCAGATGAAAGGCTTTGTTTTCTGGAAGCCAGAATCGCTTGGCACAGGACCCCCGATAACTGCGATATCGGGGCACAGCCGAAGCCTCAACAAAAAACCTGCTGGCATTTTTGGTGAGCCATCCGTGATGAGCAATGCGATGAGAGTGTCCACCGCCAATCCTTTTCAGTCTCTGGCTACCCATCCAGGGCTTCGGTACCTGGGCAGGGCGAATGTCCGGTGTGACGGTGCCAGCCACAGCGATTTTGTTCCAGTTTAGGTTTCCAGGTTGCGTTCAGGTTATCACTCAGGACTGGCGTAGGAGTGCCCTAAACATGGCAAAACTCCCGCCTTTGACCCCTTTTTCCATTCATAAACTCGCCACCTTACCAACACTACTGCTCGTCTTCTCGCTGCCAAGAAGGCCAAATTAGAAAGCTTCACAACGTTTTGTGTGCCCTCTTCGGTGACTTGTGCCTGGGTTGTCTCCATTATCGGTCCTCGGTTGCGTCTCGATTACGTGCCGATCGCCTTGTTCCCCGCACCCCGAACCAGCCGAATCTTGGTGTGACACGACCGCAGCAACGCCAGAATCCGGAGCGCGCCTGCTTGCACCTACAGCAGTAGCATTCAATACTTGAAGCTGGCCTTGCCCACCTGGCCCTCCGCGCCCGGGTATATCCTTTATTCCTGCTCAACTCACCCCGGACGCGCGCGCTCGATCGCTCGCAAACGCCCGCCGCTTGTCCCAGTTCCCGTCTTCCCATCAACCTTGAATGATGCGCCTCCGTAAAGCCGCCCGAGTTATCCTTGTAGGCGCCCCGGGAGTGGGAAAGGGGACTCAGTCTGAGCGGCTTCTTCATCGCTTCCCTCAGCTGTCATCGATCAGCTCTGGGGACCTTCTCAGGCACAATGTCAAGCAGCGGACACCTCTGGGTATGACTCCTTTCCCACTACAAACACTCAACGGCGCAAACACCATTAACAACAAACAGGCATCAAGGTCGAAAGTACGATGAAGGCTGGGCTTCTGGTACCCGATGACCTTATTCTGCGATTGATTAATAACGAGCTCAACCAGCGCGGGTGGTTGTACTCTAGCCACCCCGCCGGCAACGTCATGACGCTCGCTTCCTGCGCCGTCGAGACGCAGTCCTTCAGCAATGACGCCGATATGGCTGCCTTCATCTCGCACCCAGCGCATACTCGCGGTTACGGCTCGCCTTCGGAAGACCCCTCTGCTTCGTTTCTTCTCGACGGCTTCCCCCGCACCGCTGCGCAAGCCGAACGGCTCGATGAGACCATCCCGATTAACATGGTTGTGTCGCTCAAGACGCCGCTGCAGGTCATCATGGAGCGTATATCTGGAAGATGGGTGCATGAGGCATCAGGCAGAGTATACAACACCACCTTCAATCCTCCGAAGGTGGCAGGGCATGATGATGTCACTGGAGAGCCGTTGGTCCGAAGGGCAGACGACAGCGAGGAGGTCTATCGCCAAAGGTGGAAGAAGTTTGAGGAGACGAGCGAGCCCCTTCTGGAGCATTATGCCCGCAAGGGTGTGCTGTGGGAGGTGGAAGGGATGAGCAGCGATGAGATTACTCCTAAGCTCATGCGGGAGTTCGAGCGTCGCTTTGCTGAATAAGATGACAAAACTGCTGGCTTCTGCTCAATTCCTACGATCAGCATGGTTTAATTCAGTATTTTTGTACATTATTGATATAGGGGGGCATTGTCTGGGACACCTTCAACGGGCTGTAGGGACATCTTCTCGGGTGGGTTTAAAGTATGGGTCATGGTTATGACTTGGACGGCGTCACGGGTATTTCGAGAGCGAGCGAGCGAGCATATGCTGCCCTCGATTCTGGCGTTTTGGTTAGGCAGTCAGTCGATCGACAGGTTTAAGCGCCGGATGGTCTTGCCTACGATGTTCACGACGGTTTTGGTTAATGGAAGTTTTGGGGGTTCATGAGAACTCATCCTACAACTCACTTCACATTTCCTATTACTGTGGCGCTTGTGATTCATAGTGATTCATACAGCCATTCTGTATTCCAGAATCACTTCAAATTCTACCCTAGAATGCAGCAACATACCATGTAAGTCATACCCATATCTGTCCCACCACATCCATCTTCTCCTGAATCCCATGATCCACCACCCTGCTGATCCCAAGACCCGCCACTTGATCCAGCCAAGTTCGCTGGCACAAGGTTGAGTGCATGATGCAACAATGCTACCCCGCGAAAGCACTGCGCCCACTCTCCTTGTTTGTCCGCCCTCCCCGCATCTTCCAAGCAAGCAACCCCACCATCAGTGCGGCCTCCCCCCTCATCAGCGTCTGTGCCTTCCTTTCGCAGTACCACTGGGGTTCTCCCATTGACCTTTGAGAAAAGTTGGATGGCAGGTCCCAGTGAGTTGGGTTCGAGGTTTCTGCGGCGTTTCTTGTCGCGTTTCCGTCAATTTACGGGGGCCTCTTCCTGTAAACTGTAGTACACCTTGCCTTGTCTTGGTATCTGCCTTTCTCACTTGAGCCTTCCTTCCTTCTTGGCAAGTGTCATTGAACTTGGCTTGTCTGATTGTTGTTGGGTGCGTGGGTGTGTGTCCCGTTCGTTTCGGACTCGTGATCAAGTTTCTGTTTCTTTTTTTCGTTCTTTTTGTCTCACACTTCCACAACAACGTGGTTTTCTAAGGTGTCTCTTTCTCCCATTGTTTGAGCTTGATCTCCGAACTTAGATCTGGGGTTTTGCGGCCGGACTACGAAGATAAACGAGCATACACACAAAACGGGATCGATCTCAAACTTTCTTTTTTTCGGCAACAGTCGAGCGTACTTGGACATCAAGTTCGGACGAAACTAGAATTCACGGGTGGGCGGGAGTTCCCACAATTTTTTTTGTCGGGAATCGAGAATAGCTGGATTTCGAAAAGCCTGGAGGATATGCCTTGGCTATAGAGGATGGGAATGCCACGGACTGGAAGACCAAAGCGGTAAATTACAGCCTTCTTGGGACCTCTCATACGGACTTTGCCCCGAGTTTTCGATGCGCTCTATCTACACCGTACGGTTTTCTGGCATCAACTGCTCGGCGCTCGGCCCGTTGGCTTTGAGAGGCTGAAGCTTGGGCTTCAGTGGCGGTTATACTTTGAAAGGCTTGAGGACTTTTGGAAGACATTCTTTTCTTGCTTTTCGGGATACCCAGATTCTTCAATTCTGAGCAAAGTGTTGGAATCACAGCAGCGTGTGTTCTAGTAACATCTTACACAGGGAAGGACAGGCAGGCATGAGGATCCATCATACAGCAGTCGTCGCTTTGGCGTCGATTGCCATCGCTGCCACCTCCAAAGTCCACTATGACTCTCTCCTCGAGCTCTCCTCTCCCTCCGATGCAACAACGGCAGGCTCAGGGGCAGGCCGACCAGACCCCCAGCTCTTCGCAGACCTCTGCGCCTCCATCAATGTGATGCAAAACCACTACTTCGAAAACTGGATCGGCACCTGGCCAGATGCCATCGACTGGACCAGAGCAGTTACGGGCACTCACATCGCCGGCGCCCTCCGCACCATAACCGAGGACTTCCAGCTGGCTAGATCCCAACCCAGTCTCGTCATCCCCACCCTTGCCAACTTTATTGGCCGGTACTTTGGGGAGTTGATCGCCTTTTATTTCGGCCAAGACGTCTTCTCCCTTCGGGGGGAAGCATTTGATGATATGCTTTGGGTTGTGCTGGGCTGGCTGGAGGCGATACAGTTTATCGACGAGCTAGCGGATGGGAGGTGGCATGGGGAGAGGTGGACGCCTGCTTTTGCTCACCGGGCGAGGATATTCTGGGAGCTGTCGAGTAAAGGGTGGGATCAGAAGCTGTGCGGGGGAGGGATGCTGTGGAATCCAAGGCTGAGCCCATATAAAAATGCTATTACCAACGAGCTTTGGATTGCGGCGAGTGTGGGGATGTATTTGCATTTTCCAGGGGACCAGAATACGAGTCCTTGGGGGGAGATGATGATGTCCCCTGAGTTTGACAAGAGAAACGTGGGCAAGAGGGACTGGCCTCCTCATGACCCAATGTTTTTCAAGGCGGCACAGTTGGGGTATGAGTGGTTGGAGTCGTCTGGGATGGTTAACCATCAGGGCTTGTATGCCGATGGCTTTCATATCTCGGGGTATAGCGAGGGGAGCAACAACACAAAGTGTGACGAGAGGGATGAGATGGTGTATACTTATAACCAAGGTGTGATTCTGTCGGGGCAGCTGGGGTTGTTTGCTGCTACCGGCATCGAGGAGTATCTGAACTCTGGGCACAAGCTTATCAAGGATGTTATCCGGGCTACAGGGTGGGATCTTGACAGGGCCAGACCTGTAGTCAACTTGGATGACTATCATGCCAACTTGCTTCCAAGCTGGAAGGGGCTCGGCCGAGCGGGAGTGCTGGAGGAAGCCTGTGACGTCTTTGGAACTTGCTCGCAAGACGCCCAGACTTTCAAGGGCATCTGGATGCATCACTTTACCACCTTTTGCTCGCCAAACTCGCTCGACAAGACTATGCCCAGTGTCGGGCCCAGGCTGAATCGGCACAAGCTCGCAAGGATCAGGACGAAGCACTTTTCTGAATGCAAAAAATATGTCCCCTGGTTGAGACACAACGCTGTCGCAGCTCTGGGCACCAGGGATGAGCATGGGAAGTTCGGAATGTGGTGGACGATTGGGTTATTCCCCTGGGAAAAGGGGCTGAAGATGAACTGGGATGACTTGGAGCTGGACGTGCTGCCCCCAGATCGCGGGGAGGATGATTATCGGAATCATGGGGTGCCGCATAATGATGTTTGGGTGATGCTCAATCCGAACATCACTTTGCCGATTGAGGCTGAGGAGGAGCTGCCTGATGCTCTGTCGTTGGAGAGGCAAAAGGCGGTTTACATGCAGATGGGCAAGGAGGATATGAAGAAGAGAGAGTCGAGGTCAGCTCCATCGAAGGAGTTATGGAACAATGATCCGAACACCCGAGGACGAGGGAGGACGGTGGAGACTCAGGGCGGTGCCGTGGCGTTGCTGAGGGCGTTGTGGGTTATTTCTAAGCATACATATTAGGGGGCACATTCAAGGGGTTATACAGTTGGTTTCAAATTCTTGTTAATGATTCGAGATGGAAATCGGTTGGCTCCCTTGTGTTTATAACTTACGAGACAACGATAAGGCAGTTATGGGAATTATTTGAATCTCAACAAGATTCTCCTCCGTGTTTCTGATGTTATAACGTTACCATCAACATCAAAGAGCACTTGGTTGCTCCTTCCCTGAATGAGAATATAGCTGTCGAATTCGAGAGGAAATAGCAGCCGGGGGCACCCGAGAAGGGGTGGAATGGTGCAGTGGTGTAAGGGGATGCCTGAATTACTCACAAGGCCCATACCCACCTAATAGAGATGTAGGTCCAGCCAGAGATGGATCTGGAAGACCCCAGGGGTTCGAGACCCGAGGCGGGCCGAACTCTTTTGCCTTTTCTTTTCTTTTTTTCCCTAATTTTCTGGTTTCCTGACAGATATTGTTTATTTCTCGACTACCCTAATTTATTTAATGAAGTTGTCCAGAATATATGGTCCGAGGTAGAGTCTTTTTTTTATTTTTTTTTTATTTTTTTTTTTAAAAAAAATGACTTATTATCGCTATGGAAAAGAATCATCGCCATCCTAATCAAGAAACCATAACCAAATACCTAGTCCTAAACACCAAGATGCTCAAGGCTCATAATGAGCCAGACGGTCATACAACACCACCGGTTCTACACCTAGCGCACTGTAGCTTGGACCCTAAGCCATCGCGACTAACTCGTACACGTCGTCTGAGCTCAGATTCCAGAGCCCTCCCAAGTAAAGCAAGGCATCCTGCATGATATATACAGACTGGCGGATGAATCCCCTCCTCTCATTCCTCAGATGATCCCCCGGAAGGCGGCGTGCGAGGCTGTCACAATCTTCAGGACACAAGCCTTCGACATATACTCAAGCAACCTCCCGGACGAGCTCCAGATGCTCAGCAATAGTCAAAGTAGTCATGCAAAAACCCGTTTCATTTGCCTCATAACCATCATAATCATGCGAAGTAGTAGTAAGGGTATCGACCTCCATCGGTCCTCGTACCACAGGAGCACTCGATAACACTGGTTCCGGCCCTGCCACTAATCCATTGTCTCCCCCTTCGGGCAGCACACCGTCACCCTAAAGAATGATTTGCCGCGCGTCTTTGATCATACCTTCTGATGGACAGTATGGGCACTTGAACCTGGTCCCCTTGCACAGCTTCTGAAGCGTCTCCTTGGCCAAGACGTGTCCGCAGGGTATCATCATTGGTGGGTTTGCGTCTGTCGTCTGCTCTTTCGAGACCGGACAGACAAAAATACTGTGGTAGAGCATGCTCTCGGGCAGTGGTGTCTCAAAGGCCATCTCGTTGGAGGTTGTCCATTCTGTGCCCTTGGCGAGTGTCTTTTGTGTGTACTTCATCAACTGTGGGAGGGCCAACGCGCCTGCTGTGGCGGCTAGATAGAGTGGCGACTCGGCCGAGAGGCCTAACAGGCTGCAGAACTCGCGGGTAAAAGAGGAAGCAACATCACTGAAGGCTGTATCAATCGCAAATATTTGTTTGTATGGAGAGGCGGCGATGTTGGGCGCGAATGCCATGGAGCATGCCAGCCGATTGATCTCGTTAAGATGGCGGGCTTGGAAACGGGTAAAGTTTGATCGAGCGTATTGAAGGGCACCGCGCTGGCCATTGTTCTCGTCGTCGGGCAATCCATTGACGGATGGTCCCTTAAACAGCCAAACAAACTGCAGCCTGCTGAGTTCAAACTCAAGATTGCTTCCCCGTGCCTCCAACTCCACAGAGTTATTCCTCGCCCATGTTATGGCAGGCATGAGATTCCTAGCCTTCAGTTCCTGTAAAATGTTGTACATTTCGGCAAAGTTCTCTTGCAGTTCTTGTGAGTGGAAGGATGATAGGTCGTAGTTCTCGCTCGACGTCGTCGAAACGGCTTCGTCGGCATCCATGCCTTCGTCTCCGTCATCACCCTCGTCCATAGGTTCGTCCAAGTCTGCTGATTCTTCTCTCTTCAAAGTTACCTGGACCTCGTTGATAAATGTCGAAGCCACTGAAAACTGGCCTTCTCTGAGCAGGTGCATGGCGATCGCCCTGTTTATAAGAGACACGTGGTCTGCCATAGCATCGTGATCTGTTGGGAGTGGTTTCAGAGGAAAAGATTTGTCCAGAGCCTTGCCCATCTTCTTATGAGCAGCAGCAGCCCCCTTGAGCCCATCGTTTACTGCCTCGAAGGCGGTCTTTACGGGATTCTGGAGCTTGGTAATGGTGATCGTGGTGTGAGATTCGGGATCTAGAGATGTGCATTCTCAGTACAGAAGCCTATACCTACCATGTCTACACCTCAAGGCCGGCGCGGATCCCAGCTTACCTGAAGCTACCTGCTCGCGAGCAGCGCTGAGCAACTCGATGATTTTGTCGACATTTTCCACCGCTTTTGCCAGCCTGGGAAGCTTGTTGATTTTTCGATATTCTTCCTCAAGCACCTCAAGCTTGGACTTCTCGGACGCCATGGTTGTCCGCCGCCACGAAAGGCTTGGGTGTAGTCCTGAATATGGCGGTGGCAAGCCTGATTGTCCGATTTGGATGGGAACGAGGGGTGATTACTAGGACTCCGGGTCGAAGATACGGTAGCGTCTGAAGGTTGTGAGGCTTCGAGCAACCAGTCGACTTTCCAGGTTGACAAAGGATTCAGGAGCTGTAATTTTACTCGAGGCGTTTGGAGCGTGTATTAATAGCTTCGGTGGTGGATGATTGGGATAAAGCAGCCCAGTTCCGTCGTAATGTCTATATCATTCAATGTCCTCCACCTCTAGGTATCGGTCCCGTCTCACTGCGGCAGCTGCAGCAGGTGGCGCTAGCCGTGGATTGGGTCACCCGTTCAGGTGACGCCGCGCCACCAAGGACCAAGGACCAACCCGCTGGCACTGCTGGTCCGAGCGCTTTGTGGTGGCCAGGAACTGAAGTGGCAGGGGTGCTGTTGGTGGGGTGGGTTTGACAACCTGGAACTTCCCTTCTTGGCTTCTCGGGACAGCAATTCGAAGCTGGAACCACTGCAACCAGCAAAGTCTCAGCTGCAAGTTTGGTTGCCTTGTTTCTACGGATATTATCACATGCCAACTACAGAGCAGGCATCACCAACTCTTGCAGCCTGGAGGTCTCGTCCAAGTCATTCCAACCTGGAAGTCCATCAACGTGCAATCGATTCCATTGCCCCCTATCCTGACCAAACGACACACCAAAGCGCCAGCCCCAATCTCACCAAACGATCGGCTGCTTGCATATCGAAGCTCTCCACCAAACTCTGGGGCGGAGGACGTCTCACCGCCCCAGGTGGCCCCACGATGGAGCTCCTGTAGCTTGCGCTGGTTCCATGTTTGACATGGATATTGGCGGTTGTGCCAGCTGCGACAAGCCATCTAGGTTCAGATCTTAAAACCTCCGTACCGTCATAGCACGCCATGTCTATCCGAATACCCTTTCCTCCTGCCGCCTCACTCGACGGCAGGGCACATCGCGAAGAAAATATCACGCTGGCGAGAACAGCTTCACACAAGAATGCCAGGCCCGCGGTGCCAGAGACACCAGACGGTGCCGCAGCCGCCAGAGTGGAGGCTGCCCTTGCGCTTCCACCTGCACCAAATCGCCGCCGAGTCGTGCTTCCAGACCCTATAGCTTTCAAGTGAGCTCCACACATCACAACTTGTTAATGATCCTGCTTGCTGATGCTTTGTTCCTACTTGCGCCTGTAGATTTCTCGAAGGCGATCCGACAGTGACGGTTATAACACGCAAACATGTCCTCCCTGGCTATGAACTCTACCTCGTTGAACAATGGGCGTGTTCGCGTCAATCGCCCGCCCTCGTCATTGCTACTTACACAGCCGACCCGAAACACTCGGTAGTAGTGGGGGTTCTGGAGATTCCAGCAGAAGAAAGGGACTGGTCGCCGAGGTTACGGCTGTACTTCAATGCCATTCAACAGTACCATGCCCGGCCAAAGGAAACTGACATTGGAGAGCTCATGGTCACCAATCTCAGCAGCTTCCCTTCCGCCCTCACTGTGATCGCGGTCCCCGACGGAGACATCCAAAAACATCGCCAAGTGTTCATTGTTAATGAGAACCTCAAGCGGTTGGGGTGCTCAGGGAGGTCAGGACTCACACTCACAGATCCAACACCAGCTACACAGGCCAAATTTTTGCAACTCTATAAGACGAACGAAAAGATCTCTTTTGCTCAGGCGGTTTTGGAGTTGGTTAAAATGTGTCAGATGGCACTCCACATCTTTGGCATGCTGGATGCGGAGTATATGGATGGGTTACTCTGTGATGTCACCGAAACTTCGATCAATAGTTGGTGGACCGAGATTGGTTCCGAGTACTTCAACACCGAACCAACAGATGGTATTTTGGGTCCTACAACAGTGGCGGCGATGCTCGGTACGCTGATGGGAGCGAGGAACCGACTCAGCTATTATGGCGCACCGGTGGTCAAGGATGTATTTGATCTCGAAAGCACTAAAAAGGGGATTGGGACCTTTCAGAAATCCGTCAAGATGGAAAGGACAAGGCGTCTAGACCGCCAGACTTTGCTCAAGCTGCACAGTGTCACGGCCAAGGCAGCTGCGGGAGACGGCGGTTGGGGTGTCCACAAGGCGGTCAAATCTACAGTGGCCGAAATTGGTGGCAAGAGAGGCGAGCTTGTCATTGGCATGGTGGGTGGCAAAGACAAAGCCAATATTGGCGACATCGAAACGGTCGACCTGGGCAAGTTTATCAACTTGGCCTACGGTGAGAGACCAAAGTGGCTTTGGCATGGAAAGCCAAGGAGAACACAGCAAGAGACTGCGCCAGGCTCTGCATTTGGTAAAGAACTACGAGAAGAAGTTATTTTACCCCAGGCTGGAAGCAGAAGAACTCAGTCTGCACCAGTGGAGGATGAACTGGAGGCCAAGAAAAGGGAAGATTCTCCCGCCATTTACTCGCCACCTCCCGTGACAAACTCAGCCCCCATTACAACTGAAAGTCACAATCCCGGCGACAGGGATGCTCTACGAAAGACAATCTTCAAAGGTGTTGCTGGAAAGGTGAGCGATGCTCGATCGGGTCTGGGTCGAATTAGAGATGCTGTGGGGGGTGGTCTGAGAGGACACGCCAGCAGGCCTTCCAAGGACGAAAGCCCAGATACAGCCATGAGCGGATATTCCAGCCCTAGTATAGCGACCCTGGCTCACTCGTCCGCTGCCGTGACCAGTCCTGTTGTAGTTGGGAAAGCATTCAGCTGGAAGCTCAAGCCAGATGAGTATGCGAACGGGGCTCCGAAGGAACGAGAAGCTGGGAAAATAGCACCGTCGGACTTGAACGGCAGTGCAGAAGGGAGCGAGACTCATCTCGCAGGAGCCAGGGCTGAGTCGACATCATCTCAGGAGTTGCTCAAAGCAGCAGAAGAAAAGGAGGCGCTGGCCGAAATACGCAAAGACGTGCTTGTGAACACGTTTTCAGCTGCGGCTTCCGAGGCAGGTGATTTGGACGCTCAACCCCAGCAGTTTCTCGGTGCAGAAGGGGGCTCAGACTTGCCATTACCATTTCTTCAGCGGCGACGCAGTTTCACAAGCCTCGAGTCTATACAGCAACGGCCAAATGACGCCCGTTACCCCCGCCGTTTGTCCTTCAGCGAAGCTGAAGAGGCCATTCTCGGCTGGCATGAGATTATCAGCCTGGCTGATTTGCCCCCAGCGGATGCGGGAGTAGATTCAGCACCGACAGCCTTCTTACAATCCCAGGCAGAGCTGGCATACAGTCTATACTCCCGGCTTCAAGAGATGCAGCATGATCTTGCAACTTGGGTGACAGGAAAGATTTCAGGGGTCGAGGTCTTAGATACCACTTTTGGTGTTCAACAGGCGGAACTGCAAGCCCTCTATCATGCTGTCAGCGATGCCTACGCCCGAATTAGGCATAGCAGCGGGGGGCTGGTGGCAGAAGAGAGGGCACGCTTGACCGAAGCCGTCAAGGACGTCGAGGTTCTGGTGGCCAAGCTTGAGTACGAGATCAGCGCCCTGGTCGGGAAGGTGAATGAAGTGGAGGACGGTGTTGCGCAGTTTGAGGCCCAAGTTGAGGACCTTGAGCGCAGGGCGGAGGAGCTCAAGGCTGCGTTAGAAACGGAAAGTTGGGCGCATTGGCTTGTCCGAACCCTGACGGGCATTGGCTCGGGACCAAATATTACTAGAGGAAGGTCCAGATGATAGACAGGAGTGTTTGGGAAACATTGAATTTCGGCATAATTGTATAAATGTCTTTAGAGACAGCCAGGAGTTTGGGAGCACAGCATTGAGCTCGTGAGACGGCGTTTGTGGGGAAGGATTTGGATATTGCCCTTTGAAGCATAGCATTAGTTTTAATTCAACGTACAGAAAGGAAAGTCCAGGACTCCAAACTGCCAGAGAAGCGATGTCATATATTGAAAAGCAACACCCAAGAACCCCATCTATACCTGGCCACGCCGGACTCACCCAATCTCCAAAGAATCCACCCATTTGGTCATACATACATCTAATTTCACGAAATTCTGCTCTTCTCATCAAAGACGGCGGCATTCGTAAGCGGTATCCCATTCCCATAATCTATTTCCCCAACCATACAAAATCATGTTGACGACTCCATACTCGTATAAGTCTCTTTCTCTTCTTCTTTTCCCATGAGTTAACTGTTTACCGCCCCATCATGCCGCCTTTCGCAGCCTGCTCCTTTTGAAGTTGCTCCGAGATGGTGGTGTGCGCCTCAAAGAACTTGGCGCTGCACCGGTCGAGGCACGAGGCCTCGCCCTTGGAGAGCTCGCCTTCGCGGTATGTGCTGTCGAGGCACTTTTGGGAGCAAATCTTGGCCATACTACACACAGTTTACTCGTTAGCTATGAGAGCGTATGGTGGGTAAGCAAGGAGGGGGGCTTTCTAAATACCGGGTCTGCATCTCGGTCATGACCTTGATCTCGTTCTCGACGGCGGCGATCTTTTCCTCCGAGGAGAGCTTGGGTTGACCGAATCCGAACATTTTGACGGTGTTGGGGGGTTTTGGTTTTTTGGGTGGGGGTAAATTTAGGGAGAAAGTTGAGAAAAAGGGAATCGGTTTGTGTTTGTGATGGTATCGCGATATATGGGAAATGTCAGAGAACAAGAGCCTTGCATGGATATCGGTTCCTGCCAAACAAAAAAACCGATGCGGTCCTGCGGGTTCCAACCTTCGTCATGCCAAGAGTGTTTGATTGAGACTGATAAGAGTGGAGGGTTCTTATCCTAAAGACCGGTGATTGGCTGGAGCCCAGCTTGTGGAGGGGCGCGGCATGTGTTAAAACATCGGAGCTTGAAATTTATTTTCAGAAAGCGGCTTTTCTTCTTTGGACAACACACACAACATCGTGGGAACAGCAGAGTTCCCGTTTTATGGTGCGAGACAAGTAATTGTAAGTAAAGATTCCTTCTTTGGAGGTGTACTTTTCTTATATGATGAACCGCATTAAACCTTAGAACCGTTGCGACTGACACGCTTCGGCGTGGTTGATCACAAATGCCAATTTTCTGACATCCTTACACTGTTGCACATCTTCTGTTGGAGTTTCTTCGCAGAACCATAGCTAACAGAGATTCAATAGAAATGATGCGATGAGACCATCACCGAGTCTCCAGTTCCTGCGGCCGTACGCCCGAGTACCAGTCCGTAACGCGGCGGCGTTCCCGCACCTCCACCGCGGGCAGCTGTCGCAGCGCCGCCCCTTCCACCTTGCTCGGCAGCAGGAACTGGAGCAGGCTAGTGCCCTCAAGTATCCTCGTATCCGAAATGATGTTGGTGAGATTATGCGCATCCCCGATTTTCGGGCAAAGTATCAAGACATTCGACAGGGCGTTGTGGCTGAAGAAGAGATCACCGTGCGAGGACGAGTCGAGTCTGTCCGCCGCGCTGGGTCGAAGCTCGTCTTTATTGATTTGAGGAGCGAGTTTGAGAATGTTCAAGGGCTATGTAACCTGGGAAAACTGGTTGATGGGACGACTAGTTCCGGTTTGAAGAACTTAGCCCGGTTATTGAATAGGGGTGATATCATTTGTGCGTCCCATTTCGTGAACTGTGTCCATCTTGAGTAGAAAGTGTGGCCATTCATGCTGACGCCTGCTGTGTTCTCATGAAATAGCTGTCACAGGCAAGGCCACACGGACCCAAACAGGCGAGCTCTCCATCCAAGCAACCCAACTCCCTGAAGTTCTGACGCCTAGCCTGGTGCCCCGGCCCGAGAAGGTTGAGGACACACTGCATCGTCACATTGACATGCTTGCCAACCGTAGAACCGTAGATATCCTTCGCCTGCGGTCCTACATCATTCGCTATCTCCGGGATTTCTTTCATCAGTGCAACTTCCTGGAGTTTCAAACTCCCATCCTCTCAGGCAATGCCGGCGGTGCTGTTGCCAGGCCTTTTACCGTCCACGCTGAAGCTGTCAGCAAAGGCGTCTCTCTCCGTATCGCCCCTGAACTGTGGCTGAAGCGTCTCGTCATTGGAGGTGTAGACCGCGTGTTTGAGCTCGGCCCAGCCTTCCGCAACGAAGGCATCGACCAAACCCACAACCCAGAGTTCACCATCTGCGAGTTCTACCAAGCCTACGCCAACCTCCAGGATCTCATCACCATCACTCAAGACCTGATCCGCGGCGTGGCCGAGCACTGTGCAGAGCTCATATCCAACGGCACTCTCTCGTCGCTGGCTGAGATCTCGGACCTGTCTGTCTACCAGCAGCCCTTCCAACAAGCAGAATTCATCCCAACCCTCCAAGAAAAACTCGGTTTCACCTTCCCCGACTTGACATCTCCCTCCGCCCATGAAGATCTCTTGTCGCTTCTCGAATCACACTCCATCCCCCCCTTCGACGGACAAGACAATACCGCCCTCCCCCTCCCCAAACTCCTCGACAAGCTCGCCGAGCGCTACATTGAGCCCCTTTCCTTGCGTTCCCCGCTCTTCATCACCCACCACCCGGTTATCATGTCCCCGCTCTCCAAATCCTTCTTGTGTCCCCTCACTAAACAGCACATCTCCGCCCGAACAGAGTTGTTCATCAAGGGAAAGGAACTGGCGAATATGTACGAAGAAGAAAACGACCCTTTTGCTCAGCGGGAGAAATTCGCGGAGCAGATTAGGCAAAAAGATGTAGAAGCGGGGCAAAAGTTGGAGGTGGATGAGAGTTTCTGTTATGCGCTGGCGAGTGGGCTGCCGCCGACGGGGGGTTGGGGTTGCGGGGTGGAGAGGTTGGTGATGCTGATGGCGGGGACGGGGAGGATTAGCGAGGTGTTGAGTTTTGGGAATTTGAGAAATGTGGTGGTGGGTGGGAGTAATATTTCTGTTACCGGGACGGTTGGGGAGAGTAAAGGGGAGGAAGGGGGAGAGGGTAAGAAGAGGGAATAGGGTAGACCAAAGGGGGAGGGGATGTACGATTGGATGAACAGACAGGGGCCCTTCTCTATGCCTGCGATTACATCTGCCTTCCTCTTCTTCTGTACACGTAACACTTAGAAAAAACGAACCGAGGGCACTAGAAAGGGTTGGAACGAGTTCAACAGGGAAACTCGATAGAAGTAAAGGTGCCCTTGGCAGGGAGTCTAGCTAGACCTAGCTTCACTCTGATCTTTTCAACGCTTGCTGACATTGCACATTGTCATCTCACCTTCTAGCCATTTCTGGAGAGTTGAACGGCATGCTAGACACTTTAAGATATACCTATGGAATATTCCGGACACGTCGATTGGTCTTGATGAGACGTTATTGGGAAAATCATAGGTATCTTGAATGTATTTTGACGTGCGCCTAAAGTTGTAGGAGATGTGTCTCTTGTCCTTGAAGACCTTGATGTTTTTTTTTGAGGGGATGCTGAAATTTAATGGATGTTTACTCCTGGGGGGCTATAACTGGAGAAGATGGAAGGAATGAGTTATGCCCCAGCACCAAGCAGATGCCTTTCTTTACTAAGGCATCAAAATGGCTCGCCTCAACCAGCTTTGCCATCTTGTCCTTTCCTAGAACCTTGACCCAGCAAAGACCACGTTGGCTGTTGTTACTCCTCAGCTTATGCCCGTAGCAGAAGGTTCGGTTTGAGTGCTCTGGCCCGATGAGGCATTAGACATTCACGAGCTCATTTTTCCGACCTGATTCTTACCGCGTGGGCATCTTGCTTTTCAGCTCAAAGTTGAGTTGACATCTTGTATTCCACTGCATGAAACTATCAGTTGCTGTAGCGCCATATACAACGAAAGATAGTAAAACAGGATGCCACCATTCAACTCGTATATATATCGGACAATCTAAAGATTTCATCGCCCAACAAATAACAGCTAGAAGCACTCCGTATGATCTATCAAGAAGTATCTGCTCGGCGGCTCTTTGAAGATTATGGTCTTTGTGGCGCCTTTAGGGTCAGATTCTCTGCACTGGGAGATTTCTCCTCCATTTTGAGCAGTCCAGATTCTGTACCTTGATTGTGCTACCACTGCATTTTACTTACCTAGAGTGCTGGAACCCACGATGGTCTCAATCTTTACTTTCAGACGACTTGTTCCATCATGTTTGGACCTGCGAAAACAGACATACAGACTCAAATTGCCGACCGAACTCGTCTACATGATTCTCGAGAATCTCCTCCGGAGTCTATCGTCTCTTTCGCCTAGACCTGTCGATACTTCTACTATCAATACCTCCCGACCTCGCCCACATTTTGCTTGACGGGTTGCGCAAGACTCACCTTGTTGCCGTGGATCGAGAAGGAGTATTCTATCCTTTACGTATGCTTTGACTGCATGAAGCTTCACCGATGGGGATATAGCGGGGGAGACCGTTGCCTTTATCGACCGTACGGTTGACCGGATCCCTACAACCTTGATACCATTTTTAACACATCCCAAATAATCCCTTTGTGAGAAGAGGAGGTTGGGATCGGAAAGGGTGCACATGGGACTACCATTTAGCTCGGCTCGTCATGAATCGCCACTTCTATGGTGAGTCGCATGGGTCGGATCTGAAGGTCTTAAAATCTCGAGGTAGTAAAGGTGGCTGAGGAACTGCGCAAGACTTCACGGAAGCCACGAAACTCAGACGAGGGAAGCAAAGGTCATCGATGATGAGCTTCACATGAAGGGGACAGGCATCTTCATGCAATCGACGGGGCATAGAAGCGAAAGCGGATTGAGAGGATTCATGGATGCGGCGGACGGACCTTCCACCCATTTCAAAAATAGGCAACGTTGGCGCTTTTCGATTCTGGAGTTGTGAGAGGATCCTGATGGTACTTATTCATTCACACCATCTTCTGGGAATGATACCAAGAACCACATCATGTCCCATCTGCTTCACCGACTATCAGGTGGAGATCACACTTGCCCGTCATCCCGCCCCCACAAATTCATCAGTGAAGTTGACAGGACTGCTAGGGAGATCTGTTCTTGGCGAGAGCGAGCTCACAAAAGGCTGGACCATGAAGATAACCTGATGATACCAGCTAGGGAACTATCCAAGCGTTGATATTGGACATCAAATGGGGCAACTTCATATGCAATCTTCTCAGGTGGATTTATCGATTCGCTGTTTGCAAGGCTGGGGAAATTCGGCACAGTTGGGAGACAGCTATGGTGGGAGAGCAAGCAATGGTGGGAGAGCAAGCAGGACCAGGACTGGATAAAAGAGTCATCAAGGCGGAAGGGACATTTGCTTCTTTGGCGGGGGGCACGGATTTCACCGCCTGGCAGGTGGCTTGATGTCTGTGAGGAGATCATAGCTGAGTGCCCCAAGAAACATATTGTTCTTGGGAGAACAATTAAAATAGAATGACATCACACCCCTAACTGGTTCTGTGGATTCAATTCCTCTCCTGTGCCACCAGCGATCGTCTGATTGAGACGGAAAAGGAGGAAGAGTTAGCTATACTGGCCTATGTCATAGCGGGAGTCCGATACTCAACACGTGTCTAGGTTGTTTGGTTTCCAGATCAATGGATGTTGTTGGGCACAGCTTCCGGAGGTCGAGAGCGGTGTGGTCAAGCTTTCTGGTTCCTGCTTGGCCTTCTTGGCATTTCCTCAACTGCCGAGACAGCAGGAATATTTTGTAAATAGATAGGTGGCACTGATACCATATGGAGGATGCATTGACCGTGTATCGGCTGATTATTGCTGGCTTCCTCCCAGTTGCAGCTGTTAGCTGTCCTGCCAACCTTGATGTTTCCGCTTCTCTCTTTTCAGATGACCGGCACGCAAGTGAACTTTGTGATGCTTCGGGTAGGTTCTAGCACTTTGTTTGCCTGTGGGGAGATGTTACTGTGTCTGCTGTCTAGGTTTCCGGGCGCTTTGTTCTTTGCTGGCCCTGTCATTTCCTGTGGAACATTCTGTGTCAAGGAGGACTGTACAGAATAAATGGTGACATGACGTAGAGAAAGTGGGCCCTGGAGCTTGTTTTTCTGGGGAGCTGAGCTACAGTAGGCCAAAGCGGGAATGGTATGGATACTTGCTGATCACCCGCACCCTTGGCAGGGCCATCCGTGCCATCCCAACTGGGGGCCCCATTGTCCCCCTTCCAACGTTTGTGCAGGACGTGGCCCCCCACATGTCACTCTTCTCCCTTCTATTATACTTACGTACTTCAACACGAAGCCTCACAGCCATCCTTGTAAGTCTCCATCTTCCTGAGCGATTCGTCGAACTTAAAAGGAGTCCTCGATATTTCACCTCGACTTTACCAACACCTACCTCGATGAAGGAGCCCATTTCTGATAACTCTCAGTACACCAATCAAATCCACTCGTGGGTACGAAGCAAAACCGCGGACTGCCCTTCTAAACAATTCAAATTCAATCAGCTTCCCCCCAGCAATCCATCCACCCTGGAGCCTACACAGTCCAACAGCAAGCATGGAGCACCGGCCATGTCTGCCAGCCCTGGCGGCACCATGCCAGCACCGCCTGCCTCCGGTGGTGCCGACACAACAGAAGATGGTTGTAGTGGTACGCCCAAGACCGGTACATTATCACAGTCTGAGAAGCCGGGGCCTGTCCTAGGCGGAGCAGGTGATGGGAAACACCCGCAAGACGACCATTCCCAACAGCGAGAGCCCAGCACCAAGGGCAGCATCCCCAGTAGAATCCTGCGCACCACCAAGTTTGTCCTATTTCACTCCAAGCTCAACCTCTTGCTTGTATTTGTGCCCATCGGTATCGCCGTTGAGCAGGTCCCGGGCATTGCCCCGGGCATCATTTTTGGTATGAACGCCATCGCCATCATACCCCTTGCCGGTCTCCTGAGCTTTGCTACCGAGGCCGTAGCCCGCAAGCTCGGCGACTCGCTCGGTGCTTTACTGAACATTACCTTTGGTAATGCTGTGGAGCTGATCATCTTGTAAGCCATTGATGTTTAAGTGTGCTTGTCAGTTGTTTGTCGAACAGTTCACTAACATGATTAACAGTATGTATGTACTTCAATCCCTGTTTGGTGACACGAGCTAGGCAGCATCAACTGCTTCCACCTCACCAATACTTGTGTTTACTTTTTGCTAACCACCCTCGTCGTTGGATAGCATTGCTCTCGTCAAGGTATGTTCTCAGGGTGCAGCCTGTTTAACACAAAAGCTAACCAGAAACAGAATAAAATTCGTATTGTTCAGGCCTCTCTTCTTGGGTCTATCTTGGCCAACTTGTTGCTCATTTTGGGCATGTCGTTCTTCCTCGGCGGTCTTCGTTTCCGGGAACAAATTTACAACAGTACCGTCACTCAGATGAGTGCTTGCCTGCTGAGCTTGAGCGTGATTAGCTTGGTTTTGCCGGTATGCTATAATTACAATGGTAGATTTGTGACCACATGCTGATAATATCGTAGACGGCATTCCATGCTTCATTCAGCGACCCAAAACTGGCAGATGCCCAATCTCTCAAAATTAGTCGTGGTACCAGTGTGGTAAGCGATACTGTCCGAAATTCCGTTACAACCAATACTAAATTTCGTAGATTCTTCTTCTGGTCTATATAATATACCTCCTCTTCCAGCTTCTTTCTCACTCATATATGTACGAGTCGACACCGCAGCACATCATTGATGAGGAGGCAACGCCTGGCCCAGTTGCAAATTGGCTCGACTCTTCGAGTTCAGAAAGCAGTTCGTCGAGTGATTCTGACTCATTGGACTCCGATTCATCACGAGAAACTATTGGCAAAAGAATGAGACGGGCTATTCGGCGCCACCGCAAGTCCAGTATCATTTCAGTCGACACAAGTGAAGGCATAAGCACTGCTCGCACACGGAGTCCTATAAGGAGTTCTTCTTTCGGCACCACCAGTGAGGGGCAACCTTCTGAAGAGGCTGCTAGGGCCCGCATCTTCAAGACTGGCGGTGGAATATTTGATGGCCCTGAGGATGCGATTGGTGATGAAAAACCACCCCGCCACAAGAAGCGTGATCGCTATCGGAGATCCAAAAAGCACCATAAACATCACAAGCACCACAAGTCACGGAGAAATGGCTCTCAAGAATTTATGGACCAACCCATCGACGAGGAAACAGCTGTAGGGATTAAGGCCCCTCTCTCGCCTGGCGAGCCTCGCAGGGTGGATTTTGCCGTACCACAGCCGACGACCAACGTCGAGGGGATGAGCGAAGTCGTCCAGACACGAAGCAGTCCATTTCAAGGACTGCGTGGGTCACTCCGACCTGTTGCTCGCAGTCTCGCGCCTACCGTATTTACTAGCCCCACTGATACCTCGATGCCGGCTGTACCCTCCGGACCGGTACCCCGTGTTCGTTATGGCATTCGCCGCACGAATTCACTGCCCGACCGCCTGAATCAGTTCCGCCGTCCTCCTGGTGCGATGATGCCCTCTCAGATTCCTCTGGCCGCTGTCCCCAACGGTGCCGTAGCCGATGCAGAGGAACCTGTTGAAGAGCTCTCTCGCAGGAGTGCAGTCATCCTGCTCCTGGTCTCGACCGCCTTGGTTGCCGTCTGCGCGGAGTTCATGGTCGACTCCATCAATGGCCTGGTCAAAACGAGGAGCATTGGCGAAATCTTCATCGGTCTCATCATCCTCCCCATCGTCGGCAACGCAGCCGAGCACGTCACTGCCATCACTGTCGCTATGAAGAACAAGATGGACCTGGCCATAGGTGTGGCGGTGGGCTCCTCGATTCAGATTGCACTCTTCATCACGCCGTTGATAGTCATTATTGGCTGGATCATTAACAGGGAGATGACGTTATACTTCACGCTCTTTGAGACGGTCTGCTTGTTTGTTTCGGCGTTCATCACTAACTTTTTGGTGCTGGATGGGAGAAGTAACTATCTCGAGGGAGCATTATTACTAGCGACTTACGTTATCATCAGCGTGGTAGCGTTTTTCTACCCGAATGCTGATGACACAAGTGGATGGGGGGCGTAAATGTGCTTTTCTCGAGTCTTTGACACAAAAACACGCTCTCTTTTCGGCTGATGGGGTGACGGATCCGAGGTGTTTGGGTGCGTTTTGATGCCACTCGGCTGTCTAAGATGGGTCGTGCTTGGCGGCATAGAGGGGTGAGGGGATCGTTTTCGGGTTTATTGTATGTACTGGTATTTCGGAAGGGATATGGGATGGGGTTATGGGGCCTGGATTCATGGGATGGCTGTTGGTCAGATAGTTTGATAATAAGGGAACCCGAGTCGTGAGTTTTCTGCAGGATAGATGGCATCCAGCATTGCTCTGTGAGTCCCACCGCCTACGAGTACACCATTTTATACCTCGAATTAGCGCAAATGTAAGGTGTTGGATTTATCCTCAACTAATGCGGGCACTAGCTTATAATACCTGATAAAGCGTGGTTACGAAGATGGCTACCGTTAAGATGACGCTTTATATGGGGCCTCGAACAAAAAGACATGCCGCAACTCGACGTATTTTCAGGCCCGGCCACGGAACGCTACATACTCAAACTAATCCAAATACTGGTCAAACTGAGCATCAATTACATTTTCTGTGGATCAATCAACTTACAGACCGTATGGCCATGGCCTTCGCCCAGGTCTATGCACGGGCTGGAGCAGACGCGAGGGTTTGAAACGGGCGAAGGAAATATAAGTCGCAGCAGTTGGATTGCTACTTCATAATACACGCGATTCTCATCTACGTCTTTGTTCCGAGGAGTCTCGATATTGTCCTAGCCATCTAGAATCCGCCTATCAAGTATTGAAGTTGTAAGTGTCTGTGTCAGGGTGGTGGATGTCTTGCCTGTGTCGAGAACAAGGAGACAATATACAAGCTGTTGGACTGTGGATGAGACACATACAGTTAGTTGTCTTGAGCAACAGCTCGCATCACAATGTCAATGTTTATAATTACAGCTACTTACCTTTTCACCCTCTCACCAGTACCCAATTTCCCCTTTACCCCTTTTCAGCTCTCACCACCTATTCACTGCAATACCGATTGGACCGGCGGAGAGCCTGGCATTCATCGGACTTGGAAAACGCTAAGCTAGGCTTATACTATAGTGGATTTTGAGTAAGACGGTGATGGCACCTGAACTGTGCTCATAAACCCTGGATATTCCAAATGTTCATAGTGTTTAATCCTGCGCCAATTTACTACGTGGCCAAACGCCACTGATCACAGGTCTCAGATCTGGCAGCAACGTCATCAACTGGGCGGTGCAGTGCGGGGCAGACAGCCGAACGCCTTGGGGAATTCATCTGCTATCGAGCTCGGTTACGCAGGTGGCTAGCGCCATCTTGGCAGTGGCTGCACAAATCCTCCGTGTCCTGATTCATCATTCATCATCTAATGCCGAAAGAAGGGCATTAAAGCCAGTCGTTTTGTTGCCATAGATGTTTGAAATTTGAAAGACAAGGCATCCATTGACTCTTGTCTGCCACTCGTTGGTTGGTTCGCGACTGGATAACAGCAGACCAACAATTCAAGCAGCTTCCAGTCCTTCAGGACATCGCGGTCTGCACTTACAAGGTTGTACCCAAAGGAAACAAAATCAGAATACCAGCAAAGATGTGCTTCGGCAGCAAGAATAACCTCTATGAAGGGGATGATCTTCCCCCGCGTCCTGCTCCGGGACAGGCGCCCCAGCAGCCGACTTACGCACCTGAGCCAAAAGCAAGCACGCCGTCGTCATACCAGACACAGCCCCAGCAGCAACAATATAACCAGCCGCCGCCTCCCAGTCCACTCTCCGCCGTTCAACCTCCGGCATCCTGGAATACCAACAATCCGTATAACCAACCATCAGCTACAGCACTCACCATGCCTGTCGAGCTTCCCAACTCAGTACACAGCCCTAACGCACCGGCTGAGTTGCCAGCCAACGACTATGTTCCTCCTTCGGGACCCCCTCCATCTCACACCCGGCCGGCGGTAGATGAGTTTGCTCCCCCTCCCGGACCGCCTCCTTCTCACGGAGCCGTCAATGACTACGCGCCTCCTCCGGGGCCTCCCCCGTCTCAATCCCACGGAGCTGGGAATGACTTTGCCCCTCCTCCCGGTCCCCCACCATCTCAGGGAGCTAGCAACGACTACGCCCCCCCTCCCGGGCCCCCTCCCGCGCGTGATGACTACGCCGCCATCCCTCCTCCCGGCGCCCCTCCCACCCCTTCATCAACTAAACCCCAAGACTCCAAGCACGACTGGGAGTCGGTGGTCCCCGACACCTCTCTCTTCCCTCCTCCCCCTGCTTTCTTCTCTGGACACGATTACTCCCACGCAACCAATGCCACCGAAGCCGAGGCGGAGGCAGGTGAGGCATGGTGCCGCCAACACCCTCTCTCCGCCCCCATCGACCTCGACCACCACTCCCTGGAAGCTCAAAACAGCCACAACCCACGTCTGATGATCCCCGATGCATTCAAAGGAACCCTCAGGTTCAAAGAGCCCGGCATCTGGGCAGGCCAGACAGACAGGAACGCAACTGATTCTTGGTATGTCCTAACCTATCTTTTCCCACCACCTGCCATATACCATACTAACATCCCACCCCAGCATCATCGGCTACCCACCCCTCTACACAGTAAAAACCCACTCCCCGTTCACCTCCCCCACCCCCAACAAGACAATCTACTACGAGGTCTCCATCACCTCGGCCGCCAACCCCCACGAGATTTGCCTCAGTCTAGGTTTCACTGCCTTGCCTTACCCATCCTTCCGGCAACCTGGCTGGCATCGTGGGTCTCTCGCTGTCCACGGTGACGACGGCCACAAGTTCATCAACGATCGATGGGGAGGCAAGGACTTCACCGCGCCGTTTAGAGTCGGGGAGAGGTACGGTATCGGTATGACTTTTACGCTTGTGGGTGGGAGGATAGAGACGGAGATTTTCTTTACTAGGAACGGGCTGCAGGCTGGACAGTGGAACTTGCATGAGGAAGGTGACTTGGAACAGGATTTACCGGTGACGGGGCTGGAAGGGTATCATGATTTGAGCTGTGCTGTGGGCACGTATGGGGGGGTTGGGTTCGAAGTTATTTTTGAGCCAGGGAGGTGGATGTACGTGCCTGAGGGGTATTTCCCTGGGAAGAGGGGATAAGGGGCAACGTGGTAGTTGGATGAATTGATGATGTTTGGGCTATAGATATTAATAGCACACTAATGTTGATTGTATACAACCACTGCGTCCAATTTTGACAATCTTGACAATTCTACACATCTCGCACAACGAAAACAGGGTATTGACATTGAGTTAGACGGCTACAAACAATAAGGAGCAAACTAATCATCCAACCCACCCCACTCCTCCCCGTCCTCCTTCTTCTTCCCACCACCGCCCCCTTGCTTCTCCGCCTGCTGTGCCAACCTCTTCCTCCTCTTGCTCGCCTCGATCGCCTGTCGTTTATTATTCTCCCTCCTCCTCTCCCAGCTACTCTGCGTAGTGATACCCGCCTCCTTCCCACCCGCCCTTCTCGCCTCGACACCCCTAACTTTTAGTTTCCGCTTATCCTCCTTCGCCACCTTTGGCAGCGCATCCAGCAGCCACTTCTTAACCGATTCCTCCCCACTGGCAAGCTTACCGGCTTGTTTTTCGGAAGCAGCAATGACGTTCGCCACCGACTTCACAAAGGGGATATCTTCCTTCGTGTAAAACGTAACCGCTACACCGCCCTCTCTGCCCGCACGACCGGTTCTCCCCGCGCGGTGGACGTACCCTGCAGCGGAGGTAGGAACGTCGTAGTTAACTACACCGTTGACACCGGCAAAATCCATGCCACGAGCGAGGACGTCGGTTGTAATCAGAACCCAGACCTCACCAGACCGGAATTTAGCCATGATTTTCGAGCGGATTTGGTCAGACAAGGATGAGTGCAGGACTGCAATCCGGGCTGAGCCGCCTGCCTCAAGGGGTATGTCGTACTGCAGTTCTTTATGGAGAGCCTTGGCGCGGTCAATGGTTTGAGTAAAGACAATGAACGGTGGGCGCAAGGGGGGGCCAGAATCAGAAGAGGAAGCTGGGTGGAGGAGTTGCCGGAGAGCTAACAGCTTGCCTTGCTCGGTGGCGGTGTAGATTAGCTTATGGGTTACGTTAGGGACGGCAGTGTCTTTGAGCCCGACAACCAAACGGATGAGGGGGCGGGAAATGTTGAAGTGTTTGGCGCGTTTAGAGAGATGCTTAGTGACTAAGGCTTCAATGTTGGAGGCCATGGTTGCTGACCAGCAGGTTAGGGCGACGTCGGGGTGGACGCAGGATTTCCAGATGGCCATGGTTTGCTTGCGGAAGATGGGGTCGAGGAGGACGTCAGCTTCGTCGAGAATGAGACTTCGGACAGTGGGGAGGGTCTTCTTGGAGTTGGTGAGCTTGCCGTCGTCTGACAGGAAGTTGAGGAGGATTTTAGGGGTGGTGACAAGAATATCAACTCTTGCAAGAGGTCTTTCTTTCTGATCTTTTTTCTTGTCATCTCCGTCCTCCTCATCATTATCCTCCTTTTCTTCCTCTTCCTCGTCTTCCTCCTGCTCCTCTTCTGGCTTCTCATCATCTTCAAAATCGCTATCCTCCTCCTCAGCCTCCGTCTTCTCCTCCCCGCCCTCAGCCTGCAACCTCAACCCCCTCTTCATCAACACAACCCTTACCCCCGCCCCAGTAGCCAACTTTCTCCCCTCATTCACAATCTGGTTTGCCAACTCCCTCGTCGGCGCAACCACGATAGCCCTCAGTTCATTCTTGATCTCCTGGCCCTCTTTGACTTCCTCCCGAGCCTTCAGCACCCTCTCAATAGCCGGAATCAAAAAAGTAATCGTCTTCCCGCTCCCCGTTGGCGCCACAGCCAAAAAGTCCACCCCTTTCTCCATCTCCTTATTCCCCAGCACAGTCCCCGGCTGCAACAACAGCGGCAACGCACCCATCTGCACCTCCGTAGGAACCTTGAATCCCTGCCTCGTAATATTATCTGCCAGCGTCTGATTAATCCCATAATCATACTTCAGCTGCCCAAACGCAGTCAATGGCTGCGGCCACAACTGTGCGAGCTTGCCCTTCTTGTTGGTATCCTTCTCCTTCTCCTTCTCTTTGCTCTCCTCTGAATCCTTCTTGCTCTTTTTCTTGCTTTTCTTCTCCTCCTTCTTGCCCTCTCCATCGGCCTGCGCTTCCAGCTCCAAAACCGAAGGGGTCGAAGCAGACAAAAGCGTAAACTTTAGCCTGTGAGAGCGGAGGATCTGCTTGCACTCGTCCTCATCTAGCATCTTCACCTTCCGCTTCTTGTTCTTCTTCTTCTCTTGCTCCCCATCCTCCTCGGCAGTATGCTGCTGCTGAACAGTAGTCTCTGTTTTGGGCTTGGGCGGCGCGAAAAAGTCGACATCGCTCAGGTCTCCTTCGTCTTCGTTGTTCTGTCCGTCTTCTTCACCATCCTTGTCGCCGCCGCCCTTGTTCTTTCTTTTTCTCTTCTTTCCCCTCGAGGAGGAAGACACTGGGTCGTTGAAGAGCTGCGGGTGAGGGACTGCGCCGGCCGAGGGGAGCTTCGTTGCTGTTGCTGCTGCTGCTGAATCTTTTACGGGTTGATTCTTGGGATTTGGCTTCGTGCCTCGGGTGAGGATTTTGAGTATATCCATGTTGTCTGTAGAAGTTTCAACAATTGATCTGGTAGCTCCTTCTGTTGCAGACTGAGATTGTTGCGTGCGCAAAGCTTTTGAATGCGAATGCTTGCAACAATTTTTGGAGGAACTGCATCAAAAGAAAGGATCGATAAGAAAAAGTTGTGCCCCACAATTGACTGCCAAGGATCTTATCAGTTGGGATACTTCGCCGGCGGCAATTCGACTCAGGGGTCCAAGCTCCCCTCAAGTTCCTAGGGTTATGCGTTGGAGTGCTAGTAACTGTAAATACCTATCTTACAGTTTCTATATATCTTCTATAGAGGGGTATTTTACACTTCCTTCATGGCCTCACTTGCCCGAGCCTCAACAACCTCCTCACACCTCCCGCAGAGCTCATCCTCCACCGGCGCAACATACCTCCAACACCTCGGGCACTTGTGTTGCCTAGGAGGCAGAACATAAGCCGTATGAACCTTCCCACCCACCTCAAACGCCTCGCTATACTTCCACCCGACCTCCTCAACTTCCTTCGGAGTCTCACCGTGCAGAGCCCCAACAATATCCACAGCCGAAACCACAAACATGGCATCCAGCTCACCCATGAACCTTTCCAGAATAGATAAGGCACCCTCAGAATGAGGAACCAACACAACAGAGCACTGCAGCGACGAACCCAACACTTTGTCAGATCTCGCCCGCTCAGATGCAGCCTTGATCGCAGCATGTGCAGACATGATGGCAGGCATGCTCTCCCGGATGTACTTCTCATCGTAAGTAAGCCGGGCAGGATCAATAAGCGGGGCATCATAAAGCTGCTGGAGCGGGTGAACTAGAGAAGCATCATCCTTCATCCACTGAGGGCGGCACTCCCAGGCCTCTTCGACGAGCACAGGTGTGACTGGCGCTAGCATTCTCAGTAGACCATTGAAAATGGGCTCCAAGACGCCGCCAGAGTCACCGCAGTACAATCTGTCCTTGAGAATTTCCAGGTAGAACGCCGACACATCGTTGACAACCCAGCGGTTGAGAGCTGCTTGCGCCTTGTTGAACTCGTAGTTGTCGTAGTACTTGCCAACTTCTTGCATGACATCCTTGAGCTGGATCAGAGCAATGTGATCGGCCGCTGTCAGCGGGGCTGTGCGGGCATCTGGCTGCATACTTCCGGTAAACATCTTGATGATGGTGCGATACTTGAGCAAGACCTGATGAATTGTCCGCAGAACTGGTTTGCCGAGAATAATATCACCCGTATAGTCACTGCTGGCGATCCAAAGACGCAGAGCATCAGGACCAAACGCTTCTGAACCGCGGTTCTTTTTCCCTTGTGGCTGACCAGGTTGCTGTGGCTCGGAAAGGAGAGAACCATCCATAACTTGGTTGGCAGAAATAATATTTCCAAGTGACTTGGACATCTTCTTGCCGTCCTTGTCCAGTGTAAATCCGTGAGTAATGAGTGTCCTGAAAGGTGAAAGTCCCAGGGTGTTTGTAGTAGATGACTTTCCTTGGCTGTCCTGACCAACCATAGCAGCAACCCGCGTAAGAAGAGACGATTGGAACCACCCGCGATGTTGATCAGTGCCCTCGAGGTACACATCAGCTTGCTTGTCCGTCTGTGTCCAGCTGCTACCACTGTCAAACCAGACATCCATTGTGTCTCTGCCACGGGTGAATTCAGCCGCCCTGTCGCGAAGTGACTCCGGTATCCACGCGGGCTCCTTAGGGTCGTCATTCCACCAGGCATCAATACCCCTTTCCCTAATCATAGAGATGATGTGGTCAATGCTTTCATCGGTCATGACCGCATTGTCATTTGCATCATACAGGGCCGGGATCGGCACACCCCAAGCTCGTTGCCGCGAAATACACCACTCGCTCCGGCCCTTGACAAAGGCATCGAGCCTGTTCTTTCCAGTCTCGGGCACAAAGCGCACCTCCTCAAGCGCAGCCAGGGCTTGCTCCTTAATGCTTCCTACGTCGGCAAACCACTGAGCTGTGGCGCGGATGATGATGGGCTTCTTCGTCCGCCAGTCGTATGGGTACTTGTGTTTGTAGTGCTTGGCCTTGAGAATGTACCCATTCTCCTTGCCAAGCAAGTCTAATACAGCGTCACTGCCTCCTTCCAGGACGGGAATGCCCTTGAGCACATCAGGGTTCCTTGGGTAAGCCTCTGCAGTGAAGAGACCCTCATTATCCACGGGAGGCGATAATGCCGTAATTCCCAGAGCCTCACATGCAAGGTAATCATCAAAACCATGGCCCGGCGCGCAATGGACCATACCGGTTCCTGAGTCGTCCCTGACAAAGGGAGCATGGATTATCGGGCGCCCCTCCGATGAAGCCTCTAGGTCATCCAGAAGAGGGTTGAGGTACCGCAGCTCCGTCAGCTTGGAGCCCTGGACCTTGCCTAATACCTCGGAGATCTCGGGGAGGTCTGCGCCCGTGCTTCCCTCTGGTATGCTCACCAAGTGAAGCCCCTCATGGTCAGCAAACCTGACAACAGAGTAGGTCATATCGTCGCGGACCGCAATAGCCTGATTCGAAGGAAGAGTCCATGGTGTAGTCGTCCAAATAACTGCATAGAGTTTTGTATCCGTCTCCACTCCCTCCAGGCCAGGAATCATGTCCTGCCACCAACTGACAATGGGCAACCTAACCCACGCCGACTTTGAGACATGGGCCTCATTGTACTCCAGCTCAGCTTCAGCAAGCGCAGTGGCCGAAGATGGCGACCAGTATACAGGCTTGTGTTTCCGGTAGATAAGTCCCCGACGAGCCAACTGCTGGAACAAGCGCAGCTGCTTAATCTCATACTCCTTATCCATCGTCGTCCACCTATTCTCCCAGTCGGCCATGACGGCATACGACTTGAAGCTCTTCATCTGGGCGAGCACCGTCTTGGAGGCGAGCTTACGGGCGGCTTTGCGGATAGCGCCGGGCGACATCTTCTTGCCCTCGACGGTCCCGACGGCCTTGAGTTCGATCGGGAGACCATGGCAGTCCCATCCTGGGATGTACTTGACGCGGCGATCTGTGTTTTTTACCCCGACCGGTCAGCAAGAGGTATGGCGGGATATCTGGTCGGCGGGCAGCGCACCTTGCTGGACCTTGATCCGATTGATCATGTCCTTGAGGATTTTATTCAGGGCGTGACCGGCGTGGAGCTCACCATTGGCGTAGGGAGGGCCATCGTGGAGGAGGAACTCGTTGTCGGCAGGGCGGTTGGCGGCTTGCCACTGGTAAAAGTCATCGGTGCATCGCTTGATGTACAGCTCCCGTTCGTGGGGTTGCGGCCGGTTTCTGCGGCAGAGGAGCGATCGAGGTGAGCAATTGACTTTGGGAAGGGTGATAGACAGATTCTTACGGGAAACGTGACTTGGGCAGCCGTAGCGTGGACTGCCAGGATTTGGACATTGTTCCCCGTCGCACGTCACCTCATGGCGGCCTGTTCGGAAAATGGTAGTTTGGAGATTTTTTTGGAGCGGGTCGGCGATGTCGGTACAAATATGCCGAATCCTTCCTACAGCTGCTCGGCTCCCTTACATGATATTGCGGCTTAAATGCAACATAAGCACACCATCACAACGACAGATTTGGATATATTCTTTTTAGTCAATCTTCATGAGTGTATTCTTTCAAATCCAGTTTCCTATTACGGGCCAATTGCCCAACCCGACCCTGAACGCCAAAGTCACCTACAATGTGTTGCGTGCCAGCTCATCAACATGAAGGTGAGCTATTATGATATCTCTGCCCGATCTTTTTTAACCCCAAATGCGTCTATTTACAAAAAAGAAACCGCCTCCCATCCATCCTACTTGGCCCTTCTCCCAATCAGCATCCCCACCTCTGGACACCACTCCTCAATCTCTCCCATCCTCTCCCCCGCCTTGCCTTTCCACCACCTCTGGGGCTGATGATACCCCAATGGTCTGTCCCCCCAAAGCGTCTCAACCGCAAACCTACTCGCCTCTTCCACCCCGGGTAGCCTCACCCTATAATCCCCCACCGCCCTCCTCTCGTTCAGCTTCTTGTAAAACCACTGATCCTCAAACCCCTTCGTGTAATTCCCGTCCTTTGCCACGTCCAAAAACAGCCTTGGGTTCCTGATTGACAAGCCCCCGTTGTATCCCTCGCCGTAGCTACTGTTGATCGGCGCGCCTACAAAATCCCACTTGACGAAGTCGTCAATTGTGGCGATGGAGTTGGCACAGATTATGCTGTCCAGCTGGAAGAGCAAGACTCGCTCAGCGTCGAGTAGTTCCTTCCAGAGCCAGCCATAGGAAGAAGCGAGGAAGGTAGACACAGAGGCGCTGTTGGTGAGGGTGACGTTCTTGGGTAGGAAGCGGATGTCGAGGCGTTTGCTTGACAAAAGATTGCGGAAAGCTACCGAGTGGGGAAGGGTGAAGTTGTTGGGGGAGGTGAAGATCACCAGGGACCAGTGAGCGGGGAGGACGGAGGAGAAGTGGAGGATGATGGGGATCAGAGAGGGTGAGGTGAGTGAAGTTTCGATGAGGACTGCTTTGAATATTTTGTTCGAAGCAGGAGCTTGGTTCAGTGAAGAAATTGAAAAGTCCTCCTCTGAAGTATCGAGGGCTACTGGGGTATTGTCGGTCGCATCGAGAGGTCTATCGGTCTCGATATCCAGGCTTGAATTGGGGGCAAGTAGAGGGTCTTCATCGAGTTGAATCGGCGTCGGTTGTGGCAAAGGAGTGTCGGCTACCGTAGGGACGGTGGTTATGCTGCTAATACTGCTGCTGGAGCTCGTCGTTACGACCACATATTGGTGCACGTCGACTTTTGTCAATGATTCAAGGACCGATTCCTCCTTTAGTGGGATCCTGTCAGCAGCCTGGTATGGGTGTTAAAGAAACAGACGGCGCTCAAGGAAAAATAGGCGGGCAAACCTCGGATCTGGCTGACTGCAAGGAGGAATAAGTTACAAGCAGCATACAGGCCACCATAACGAGGAGCAACAGCTCCGCTCTTGGGCTGCCGCCGGGCCTGGACAGAAACGATGCCATAACTGCTAAAGGAAAAACATGTAAAGGAGTGATGAGCAGCCAAAGGCAGATTGTATTCAAAGGTTCAGAAGTTACTCGATCGAGTGGTCTTGCCGACTGAAGTGAGGATGTGCAACCAACATGGTCATCTCCGTGCTGATCCGGATGACGCGTATACCCAGAGCACATAAAGTCCTCGCAGACTAGGCAAAACGGTCATTTTGATCCCAAGTTCTAGATTTATTACCGTGACGGACTTCCATGGGGTTTGCATCCTCAGCCAGCCGCACTCCCATATCGTAACTTCCACAGCCAATGGCCTGTCCCAAGAAGGTATCACAGCAGGGGGCGACTGTCTTAGACTGAAAACGAGAATCCAGATAGCGCAGGGATCTAGACCCACGATAATGCCATTTGGGATTCCAGCTGATTGGCTCAGCTCTGAAACGACAGCGCCAGATCCTCATTACTGATTTTAAGCTTGCATTCAGCATTACCTTCATTGAAGCGGTGGGAGGAGCGTGGGAGCGAAACCGAAACCGAAGTGTCGTAGATGTGCATAACGCCAGCTCGTACTTATGCAGGTCAATCCCGAGCATCCCGACCACCATCATCATCATCCTCAATATCAGGGCCACCAAAACGAGGCTTCGTTCTAAACTTCCGCTGTCGTTTGGCAGCATCATCACCTCTCCATCCCTTCCTGATTTTAATGGGCTGCAAAAACCCATCAATGTGAACCCCTCCTGCCAACCCGTCTTCGCTGTCTTCTTCATCGTCTGTGATCTGCACCACTGGCGGCTCCTGTT
Organism: Triangularia setosa; assembly: GCA_033296915.1. Taxonomy (NCBI): domain Eukaryota; kingdom Fungi; phylum Ascomycota; class Sordariomycetes; order Sordariales; family Podosporaceae; genus Triangularia; species Triangularia setosa. The sequence continues at coordinate 72,334 of MU866147.1, read as the reverse complement.
GGTGTACAAGCCTGATATGCCTCTGGAGGTTGGCATTTCTGGAAAAGCCTTCTACGGCCCGAGGGCAATCAATGAACGGGCAGAGATGCCGCCCTCCGCCTGTGCTGGATGCACCGGGGGTTGCTGATCTGTTTCTTCTGGATGGGGCAGCTGGTGTGCTTGCTCTTTTGGCTGCTGGCGCTGGAGCATTGGCTGGATCCGCTGTGATAGCAGCAGTAGACTGGCGATTAATAGTTCGACGGTGAGCAAGGAGTTGCTCGTTGTACTCGTAGTCACCTTCATCTGATAGAGGGCTCTGGTGCCCAGATAGTTTTGGTTGGTAGCGTACGGTTTGAATCGCTGGTTTTCCCGAGGTAACGGCTTGCTCGGGAAGAGTGTGCATCACCATCTCTTCGTTGAATAGGTTAGAGCAGCGCTGTGTTGCTCGTGCAATGACTTCTGGCGAGAAGCCAGCAAGAGCAGCTGCACCGAGGACGTCACGCCAGTTTTGCAAACCAATTCGCGAAATCTTGGTTGACACGTTGCTTCCCGAAGAGTTGCTTGAACTTGATCTTGATTTTGACCTGAATCGGAGTTTCCTCAGTCGACTTCCAGCTCTCGATCGACTTCTAGTTCTTGATCGACCTCGTCGTCTCCTAAGCACAGGCCTTCCATCAGCGTCCATCATGTTGTTACGTGACTCTTCGTTTTCCTCGTCCTCGGAGTCTTCGTCTTCATCAGTATCACCCCCGTATGTATCCTTCACGGCAGCAGCTCTTGCATGGTGCAGCACCATAAGCGTCTTGTCCAACCGCTCCATGATCCTCCTCGCAGCAGGCCGCACAAGCGCGTAATTTCGCTCATCATCTGCCGACATGACGGGCGTGAAGGTCTGTTCGGCTTTTGTCGTCGTCGACATCCTTCGTTTCTTTCCTCCTCTCGTAGAAACCGCACCATTCGCATCCGTCCCGTCCTCGGCAGCAGTATCATAGCCCGTTTCGATAACCGACCCTTCATCTTCCTTATCCCCAACCTCCTCTTCACCATCACCCTGTTCGATCGAATGCATCACATCCCCGTCCACCTCTTCCTCCTCCACCTGCTCTACTTCATTCCTCCCCTCCCATCCCTCAACCCTCATATCAAACCTCTTCTTTGCCAACCTCAACACCGTAGCCGAAACCACCTCCTCCAAATTTCTCCCCGCCCACTTCCCCCCACCCTCCTCCCTCCTGAACATGAACCCTTGATTCCCATCATCAGCCTCCAAGTCCAACAGCTCATCCCCTGGCACTTCCTCCACCTCCAGAGGCCAAGCAGTCCATCCCCTTCCCACATTCCACCCGCCATTGTTCTGCCCCTCCCCACCACCGAGAAACCTCTCTTCTGGTCCCTTTCTGATCCCCTTCTTCAGCGCAAAAGCATTATACAAATGCACGCTCAAATCCGCCTTCCTCACATTCTCGATCGACTCCCACGTTTTCCTCTCGTTGTTCGTCCAAGTTCGCCAGGTGGAGGGGTTGCCTTTCCACCTGTTGGGTCTGCGCTCGTGGAGCTCGTCTGATGCTGCCGAGGCGATGGAGGAGGTAAAGAGGTCTTCCCATTCTTTTTGGGGGTTTTCTGTAGTGGCGATGGGAGAAGGGTTATGGTTGTCGTCGTCGTCTTGATCTGCTTGTGAGGGGTTGTGGTCATCGCCATCATCGTCGGACGAGAGTTGTGATACTGGTCGTTTGGGAGAGAGCTGGTAGGAGGGTGAGATTTGAGAGGATAAGAAGTCCATTTTGGATGAGACGGATGGGTGGGTGTGGGAATATGTGTTAATGTAGGTGTATAAATGAGATGAGTGAGGTCGGAGATGAGTGAGTGGGCGCTGCTCACGCAAAAAGAGCAATCAAAAATAACGGGCTTGCGATTCAAAAGAGACCAAAACTCAGTCCATATCAAGTAAGCAGTAGGCTTAGCATCTTGAACGGGACTTCCTCAAAGTTGCTTGTTTAATTGAGAAACATCAAAAATTTGTTGTTTAGTTTGACATTTGCACCTTGAAGCAAGAGGTCGCCTTGACCAAGCATGAGTTTCAGTACACAACCCTAACCCTACGCGCTCACTTCTCTCAGCACACTTCATGATGCTCTCATTATGAGAACTGTTTTCACCACAACAAAGCACATACGACCATACCTTCAAGAAAACTCGGCATCCCGTCCGCTCTGCCCTAGATAAGCTTGAAAGGGCTAGATCAGTACTCAGGTGGGTGACCACTGGGGAATCCCTGGTGTTGTATGTATTTTTGGCTCCATTTTTGATAGTGGGTGGGTCTACATGCGCTCACAAGCCCATGATGTTCGGTTGTCTTTTATTGAAGTCAACTATCGAAGCCTTGCGAAATGGCTGACGTGGGCGGTGAAGGATTTCAGGACCGAACCGAAGAATTTTGGAGGAGAGAATAAGGTGGCGCTGTGGTGGAGAGCTTCGAGTATATCAAAAGACAAAGGCTAAGAAGCAGTTTGGAAGGCTTGTGGACCTGTATATTAAGCTTCATCGAGGGGTTATTGAGTTACCTATGGAAAATGATGTTCGAATGTGAGTGTAGTATGAGATAAAACATAAATTGACCTCGAATTCTGATACATGTTCTGCTTACACCAAGGAAAGAGTGGCAATTTCTTGTGGTTCAGGTAGCAGGAATAGTGGTGGCATCATATGTCAAAGATGATGGACAGGCTCGCCCACAACCTGTAGGTGGAAGAGTTATAATTATAGCACGAGCTCATCTAACAAACACATCCCATCATCTCAAGTGATCAAAGCCGCATTGAGAGAACAGTGGTATCTCATTAAAATTCCAACAGCGCCTAAAAACAAAATGATTACGCCTTGCCAGCAGCCTTTTCCTTTTCCAGCTTTCTCCTCTTGGAACGCAGCTTCATGTCCTCGGTGCTCTTCTTCTTGTTGGTGTACTGCATTTGCTCGAAAAGCTTGCGCTTCTTCTTGCTGAGCATACCCTTGGCGCGCTCCAGATCCTCAGCCTCCTCCTTCTTTTTCCTCTCGAGGGCCTTCTTCTTGTCCAGCTTGGCCTTGAGCTTGGGGTCTACTTGCTTGCTCTTGACCGTCTTGCCTGAAATCTCAGCTTCAAGCTCACGTTGTCTTAGCAGGACTTCCTCCTCGTCCTCATCTTCCTCTTCGTCATCTTCCTCCTCCTCATCCTCTTCGGCATCAGAGTCTTCTTCATCGTCATCGTTGTCATCAGCAACATCCATGTCGTTGTCGACCTCAGAGTCCTCCTCTTCACTCTCAGCCTCATCCTTGGCATCCTCAATCTCAGCATCGAGAGCCTCACCCTCGGTCTCCTGCTCCTCGAGAGGAACGGTAGGATCGTATTGTCCCTGCGTAGGCTTAACGAAGGGGCTGAGATGTGGTGGCAGGGCGGCACCGGGGGCATAAAGCTCCGGGCCCTTGAGTTCTTCGTCATTGACGCAGTCCCACACCCACTGGGGTTGCACGTAAATTCTTCCGGGGTATCTTTGGTTGGGCCCGAGCTTCTGTGCGGTCTGGTTGTCCTCACCATCTCCCTGCTCGGTGGTGGCAGCCTGGATGATTGGTCTGTCAACGATCTGGTGTGTAATAGAAGGGTCGGACTCGTCGGTTGTGAAAGATCCCTCGCCAAGAATTGGGTCCCAGCCTATCCTTTTGCAGCCGAATGCACGAAGAATGAACTCGAGAGACTGGCGGGGGGTCTCGCGCGAGAGGAAGAAGGTGCAGTTCGCGAAGAGTTTGGAAGGATCGTTGCCAGTGTATGTTGGCTGTGGCAGAACGTCACCACCGGGGGCAGCGGGCTCAAACTTGTCGATGGCATCGGTGGCCTTTTCTTCCTCATCCTCACCCTCGGCCATCTCCTCATCAGCCTTGTCCCCATCAGATTCGGTCCTCAACTTCTTGACTAGCTTATCAACCCCAGCCTGAACCTTGGGATCGGGACCGTGACCCTCGCCGCTGGCGATCGCCTTGGTCGTCTCGTCGTTTGTCGCAAGGTTGACTCCCTCCAACGTGAGCGCCGCAAGCTCAGCACCCTTGTCATCCTTAGTCTGATCAAACTTGGGCGGGTACTTGAGACCGATCGAGGAGTAAAGTCTGTAGTTGACAAAACCAAGAAGGGTCATGTAGAACTCTACAAAGGTACCCATAATGCGGAAATCGATATCCCCAACAACCCTCTGGTTGAACTTGTATGGTACCAACCACAAGACGTCCTCGCCCTGAATATTCGCCTGGTAGTAAATGCCCTTGATAGACAAGAAGGACTTGCGCAGGCTGTGAGAGGTAATGAGGTAGTGCTGGAACTCGTGGCACAGGCGCTCGCACCGGGCAATCATCTTGGCGGGAACGGAGGTGGTGGAAGGGAGGTTGGCGAAGAGGAAGAGCATTGACAGGCAGTCGTCAAGATCGCGGATAGCATCGATGAAGGTCGGATAGCGCTCGCGGATAACATGGTGGAGGGTGTAACGCGGCTTGCCAGTCTGATCGGGGCGCCCAGCATTGCGCTCGAGACGGGCGGCATCGCTAACATCGCCGCGGCCGAGAGCGCGGGAGATCTTCTTCTCAAGAACCTTCTGCTCGCGGAACTTCTGAAGGAGCGGCTCGTGTTGGAGGTACTGGATGTCCTTGGTGTAGTAGAAAGTGGTGGAGGCGGTGGCCGACTTGGAGACCTTCTTGCGACTCCTGGGCTCTCTTGGATAGATTCCCTTCCAAATGCAAAGCTTGCGGAAGTCGGGCAAGCTGATCTGGAGCTTCTTGACGGCCTGGGTACGGGTGATGTAGTTCTTCGCCTGGCCAGACTGGCCCTTCTTCTTGATCTTGGCCATTTTGTATCGATTGGGGACCTCGTCAGCGAGTTTCACAGTGCAGGTCGAAAGTATGCAATGGGCAGGCCGCGGGTGGTGAACTTTTCCAGTGTATTTTTCTCCCATTCGCTTCCCAAACTTTTTTGTGCCGTTCGTCACCGCCGGAAAGCGATAAGAGATACGGTGCGCCGTTCAATCAGAACAGTGAATCGATATCTTGGCGCGCCCCACCAGGGACTCCCTTGCAGGAGCTAGGCCAGGCATTTGCAGCGGCCCAGCGATTCGCTGGCACAACTCCCAGGAGTCTCAAACTTGGCGTCCAAATTTCAGCCACGGTGTGACTTCTGTTGCTAACTTCAACTTCCTTTCTGCACGTTCAGGAGATGGCGCATTGAGTTATGGATGGCGGCAAGGTAACCGTGGGAAGGATGGCGGCTCTCTACGCTGGCGCCGCCGTTCTGCGGCTTGCAATTTTTACTCTTCTTCCTGATCTCCCGGATCTGTTAACCGGCCGCGTCGAGATCTCAACTCCAGTCACCAGCTTCAAGCGCTGTAAGTCGGGGTGTTGCGTCACATTGCGGCTCTTATATTTCTGATAGAATGCTAACCAGCTTCAAGTGCAAGAGGGCCTCTTTCTCTACAACCATAATGTGTCACCATACGATGGTGGTGTCTACCACCAAGCGCCCCTTTTCCTTCCGCTCTTCTCCCTACTTCCGAATGCCTTAAGCTACCCGATATTCACCTACCTACTTTATATCGCGATTGATCTACTGAGTGCTGGCGCGCTATGGAAAATTGCGGACTCGGGTGAGGCAGGCTCATCTGCCCTGTTTACCTCCCCGCGTCGCGAGAGGAGATGGAGTGGCTTCGTCATTGCGGCCATGTAAGGCCCCCTTTACCGCTGAACGTGTGTGCAAGAGGTTTCAAAAGATGCTGACAAAGAGTAGCTTCCTTTTCAATCCCTTTACCATAGCAACATGCCTCGGAAGGTCTACAAGCGTATTCACCACTTGCGCCATTCTCCGTGCCATCGCCAAGGCCGTCTCCGGCGCGCCCTTCAGCGCAATGGTTGCGCTGTCATTTGCGAGCTATTTGTCGATGTATCCGTTACTACTACTTCCGCCACTCCTTCTGCTTTGCTTCGACAGGCAACGCCCCGAACGTGCCAACAAATCAGCCGTCTCTTTTGCCACAATTCACGTTCCAGTTGTTTTTGGTGTACTGGGGCTCTTATTTGGCATGTCGTATCTCATCACAGGCTCTTGGGAATTTCTTCCCTCGACGTATGGTGTGCAGCTGACATTGTCAGATCTGACCCCGAACGTTGGTCTGTGGTGGTATTTCTTCATCGAAATGTTCGACTCTTTCCGGTCCTTCTTCCTGGCAGTCTTCTGGCTTCACCTCTCGTGCTACGTGGGCGGTCTCTCCGTCCGAATCCGGCGGCAACCATTGGTGGTGTTGACCCTCCTCCTTGGAATCTTCGCCATCTTTAAGCCTTACCCTAGCATCAGCGACACATCACTTTTCTTGGCCATGGTGCCATTATACCGGCACGTCTTTCCAGTCATGCGCTACAGCTTTGTTATTGCGGCGGTTATCATGTACGCCTCCTTCCTTGGGCCAGCGTTCTATTATCTGTGGATTTACGCTGGCAGCGGAAATGCCAACTTTTTCTATGCCATTACTCTTGTCTGGGGTTTGGGACAGAGCTTGTTAGTCTGCGACCTCATGTTTGCGGTATTGAGAGATGAATGGGAGTTGGAGAGGCCCGAGATGGCTGGCAAGGAGATTAGGCAAATATGAATGCCATCAAAGGGACTAGAGCAGTATATTGTATGAATACGATCAAGGCGTACAGCATATGCCTCTCATGAGTCCATGGTATCTACACTAAAAGTAATCCAATACTGATATATAGAGAGAGATCTTAAACTCGCTAATGGATATCCTTCAATTCATTCTCTGTGCCGATACTTAGGAGCAGCTGCAGCGACGTCATTGCAGCCCTATGGCGCCTTCCCTGCAAGGCTGAAGTCAGCAGCCCCACCCAGACGGCTTACCGCTCTTCAATGACATGTCATTGGTGCCTATGGCTCATCACACTCTCTACCAGCTTCAGCTTCAACTTTACCAGAAGCTGGCGTTCGTGGATGACTATGGCGCCGTTACGAAGATACCTCAGAATCACCAAATATTCGGTTCTCGAGTGCCGCATATACCTGGACAACCCCGCACTGACGCAGTCATGGCTATTGAACCCACGGGACCCGATTCTTCCTAAGGTTATTGAGAGTGTCCGGCCATTGGTCTTGCCGAAACTGCGCGAGGAGCAAGAACGAGACCGCATGAAGAAAAGGAGCAAGAAACGAACCATTAAGGACGTCGTAGCCCAAGGCAAGAGGAGCACATTGTTACCCCGCCAAGTGTGAAGGCTTGGGACAATCATGCTAACCACTGAGAACAGATGATTTCGAGGTGTCGATCTTCCTGACGGAAACCGACACGAGGCACTCGCTGTTGCACAAGAAAAAACACTTTCGTGATAAGGTGCAGACGAAGCTGACGTCCAATTCCTCAAGGTTGACGGGCGGAGCTCATGACGCCCCCATCGATGTTCACGGAGACGAAACTCTCCACGAGGCAGCCGGTGGGTTTGATGATGGTGTGCCACTGATCCGCCAGGAGGAGGATGATCAGAATGCCATTAACTTGGACGATATCCCCGCAATAGATGAAACAACAACATACTCGGCGCCTGCTAATCGGAGACCAAAGAGACGCAGGCAAACAAGCGGGGAACTTGAGGGTGCGGCAAACCCCTCAGAGGTTGATCCTGACGTTATTGAAACGATTGATACAGATTCATCGGATGATCAGCTGTTCGTTGGTGACGGAGACGACGATGATGATAGTGGCACAGCAGTTGGAAGGCCGCCTCCATCCAAGCGTCGTCGGGAGAAGGCGGCCGCCCAAGACATAGATGGATCTGACGACAAAAAGAAGTTGGGTATGGATATCTCGTACGAGGGTTTTGCGATCTATGGGCGCGTGCTGTGCCTCGTCGTCAAACGGCGGGAGGGCGTCGGAAAGGGTGGAGGTTTAGCAATGCCGACGAGCGGCAAATCCCAAGCCGCCGGCCGACCTCGAGGTCAGGCTATTATGGAGAACTGGATATCCTCTACGCAACTGCCCGACGAAGTTGGTGGGGGGGATGAGGAGGCGTTCCTGGCGTCGTGATAAGGTCACCATAGCATCGCCATGCTCCTCTATCGGGCCGGCCGCATGTTGGGTGACTGGCCACCCAACACAACATCGGTGCAGAGTATTTACAACATATCACAACAGTGGCGGGGAATAGCCTCATATGAGTGGCTCAATGGACACCTGCTTGATTTCGTAAGAAAGAGCTGAGCAGAACGTCTCAACTTTCGTCAACTCAACTCCCTCAAACATGATCATCCGGGACACCCCGCAATATCAGTTTCGGACTCTCGCTTGGGATGCATCTGCGCGGGGTTCACAAGAACAGCGAATACGGATTTTCAGGAACCTTTGGATCTTCATGCCACCATGGCTGGTGGCTTTTGTGGTGGACTTTGGACATCCTGGATAGTACTTTATACCTTGCCGGTGTGACGACAGAGATCAACCCAGCACAGTGTCACTTGCAGACGCCAATCACGACAGAATGGCCGAATTGCATCAATAGCAGGTGAAACTGGGGATGACGGCAGTTGCCACAGTCAAGCAATTACACGTGTACAAACAGCGGCAGGCACTGGGAAACATCCATCTGGACACCTCTTTGCGTTGGCATCAAATGATAGGGAAGGTGTTTCTGGCTCAAGCATCGTCTATTGGTACGGCATCGTGGACCCCCAATCTTGAGTTTGGCCCCCAGGACTTATCACAGTCTATCACACCCATCTGCGAGACGCCGACTGTGTGACTTGAACATCGATGGCGATCATTACTCTACGCCGCAAGTGAAAGACAATATATGACGCCCAAACATCGAGAAAGATACCTGGAAGGCTGAAAACCGAAACAATCAATCAATGAAGCCTTGTCTGTATCCGTACTTGTGGGGCATAAAGCAGCCAAGTGGGTTGGCATTTGAAGGCGGCCTCACGGGCTAAGTAATCCAGATCGAATGGATGAATTCCATCCGCGAATTCTCCCGAACTGCGCCTCAAAGAAAGAAGGCCGGCGCTATCGTCTCCGCCCTCCGGAATAATCAAGTTTTGGCGTATAGCTTGGTCTCCTCATCAGGCCATGTAGGGCGGCCGCGGGGTGCGGCTGCGTGCACAAGGCCGGAGGACGTCCTCCAGGCCGAGGATGGCGGGCCGAGGGAGGGGTGAATTGGTTGCAACCTTTATCCAGGAACGGAAGGATGGAAGTGATGATCTCTTGAGATGTTTGAAGTTGAAAACAAACAAACATTTGGTAAGTTCCCACTAGCCAACCGCTTGTTTACCAGCACCAATTCTACGCCGCACAGCAGCAGGAGCTGGTTATGTTATAGCCTCATTATTATACTATGCTATTTTTCTCTGTACATAGGGTTCCCGTGTGGTAAACGCGCGAGCTCCAGGAATAGTTCTGGGCTAATGAATCCGAACCGTACAGAGTGATACAATGTCAGGCAGGTCCTGGTCCATCCCATTGTGCCCCCACGACGGGACGGGACATGATGGACATTGTTCCCATCCATCTCAAACATCTCGGTAGAATTACCGAAGCGTATTCGGTTGTTGCTGTTTTGTCACCTGTCTCAATAATCATCGCTCACAAGCGGCAGATACGAGATCCCGAGAGGTTTCGGACACAAAGCCCAACCCCAGGATCCAAAAAGAGATTGATGGTGGATGAATTCGGGAATAGGAAACATCGACAAGACTTGCCCCTCCCTAAGTCAAAGTCCGTGCATCGCATGATTTTGGGCTGGCTTCAAGAGTTCGAGTTTACTGTTCTCAAAAGAGTGGTGGTGGTGGGCCGCATGAATGCGACCTCCCTAACCCATTCCACTGTACATGGGGCTTTGACCCAAAATAGGATCACTAGGGAGATCGAGCTCGGATTTGTGGGAGGGTTTAGCTTCGTTGATGATGACGGCGGCGATGTCACTTAGAGGGTTGTGGTCGTGCGTGCTCGTCTTCCCTTTCTTGCGGACCTGCACAGGGTTTATAGTGCTTGCTTACCTCACCTAGCTTATTAGCCACCGATTTTGATTGGAAGAGTCGTACAGAGTATCGTTTTCCATGATGCTGGGGAAATTTCGCGAGGGGGGGACGGGCAACATGTTCAGGACAAGATTGTTAGATAGATAGGGGAATGCTTCTCGGAATGTGCGTCGGCGCGCCGGGCATGTCGATGTCAAATGGAGAGACATGCAGCATGCAGGAGGAGATTATGGTTCTGGGTATTTCTGAATAAATGTTCCAGACCCTTTCGTCTCTCTCTTGCCTTGCACAGCAAGCGTCTCCCTTTTTTCAGGAGAAAGGGAACCAAAAAGTCGACAGGTGGCTTGTGCGCAAGAACAAGGAGAAGGCGGCGGCTGCAGGCACATTGATGAAGCCCATTCCAAAAGGGCTTCCTGCAGCAGCGATCGCCAGGGGCCTGGTTACGCCAGCGCCATTTCACCACGTGGGTGGCAGGGGGGTTGTCCTTTTGCTGCTGCTTCAGGCGCTACGACTTGGAGCTTTTCTTCTTTCAGGTTAGGGGCTGGAGAGAGCCGTCCGTGGGGCGCATCAAACGAGACAAGAGCTGGGCCACCGCACAAAAAGGTAAAAGAAAAGGCTAGACAGAAAAAGAAAATGAATAAACCGGTGGCGCGCTTGTTTGATGAAAAGCTGGGGGGAGAAGTGAAGGAGAGAGCTGACGATGGCAAGGCTTGGCTAGATTTGGGTTAGTTGAGCAGTTGCGATTGGTGGAAGACCGAGGAGACGGCTTTTGGTTTTTCTTCTTTTTTCTCGTTTCTTTCGGGAACGGAGTTCGCTGACGCCGATCGATATGATAGACGACAACGCAGAAGAGCCCGGCACCTTGCCCGGACTGTTGGGGCCGAAGGGCCGGTCGGGAGTTGGCTGTGCGCGCGCAATTCGTGAATGATGACATTCATCCCACTCCATCCACATACCACACAACAACCCATTCCCAGCTGAAAACTGCGATGGAGATTTTTTGAACAGGATCGACGGGTTACAGAGCGGTGGTACCGAGCTTCGGCTCGGCTGACCAAAAGAACGATATGCTTGGAGGAGTCGTTGACATAATTTTTTTCATATTTTTTTTCTCTTGCTGCATGAAACCCACCCGTTTTGTGCCCTCGTGAGTGTGAAAGTCTGCGGCGGTCAAGAAGAAAAACCCCACGCTTTCATTTCCGGAGTTGCAACTTTTGCCGCAAAGCAAGGACCTCCCAACCACACAAGCACGCAAGACAACGAACGGTTTTACGGAGCCGAGCTTTTCTTGACAGAGACCTTCTTTTCTCTCAAGCTTTGAACGACTGCCGCGATCTCCGTCATTGAAAGAAAGGCTAACATCGGTATGCCGGCCAGGCTGAACAGCGGTGTACCCTTTTCGGTCATTCCAGACATTTAAATTACCATATTGGAAGCTGAGACAGTGACCGGTACCATAACCACTGTGCAACTGTAACCGTACTGCCGGGTCTATTTCGTAACCTTGTGGTAACAGAAGAAGAAAAAAGGTGCTTGGACTTTATTTTTACGAGCGAAACTGCAATGTTCGGTTGAGATGGGAAAGCTGGAGTCGAATCCACACATGGATCAGGCCTCCTCGGGATTTCCCAGATGAGATGAATGGATCCAACAACTCCCAACGGCTCCATCAAGACAAGACAAGACTTGAGACGAACATAACTGACAAACTGCAAAGTGGTGATTCATGGTGATGGATCACCAGCCACACAAAAGAGCTGAAGCTTCTTTCTTCGCTGTTTCGTCCCGACTCGCCTGCGATACATCGCATACCATCTCATCCCAGTTTGAAGGCCCCCATAGGTACGACCAGGTAAAACATAAGCAAGGACGGCGTTTGTCAGTGACATCAAAGCTCACCCCGCCCAGAGTCCCCAGAAATTGGTTCGTTTGTGCAAGACTGCAATGGCAAGGGCTCACAAAAGTCATGATGTGATGATAGCTCTGGAAGAAATCGGCTACTGCACTGTTCTTTTTGATTCCTTTTCATGCGGGCTTCTCCCGGCTAGTGTTGCTTCTTTCCGATTCCTGACCACTCATGATCAATCCCAAGAAACCCTCAAAGAATGCGAGGCCCAAACGCCATTTCTTATCCCATCCCATTCCTTCATATGCACGTCTGGTGACACGGGACGAACTTTTGGGGCTTCGGTAGCCTTATGGCGTTGCAAGCCATGGGCTGATGAAAGCTGCAAGAAACGGACCGACAGCTTGGTTTGGATCCATCCCTAAACAAGAATAAGATCCTTCTTCTGCCCTCGCAGACACGGCTCACAGCTGCTTCACGAGCCGTTGGGCACCGGCAGCAAGCCAGCCACAATTTTGGGCCTTGGGAAATCATCCGTGCGGGAAAAGAGACCTGTCAGATTTTCGTTATCTCGACCATGTTTCGCAAACTTCTCGAGGGAGGGCCACGATAACAATGACAATTCCAATAACAAATGCCGGCGGACATGTCGGCATATTCACCAATGACGGACTTCATCAGGGAGGACCCCTCCGTCTTCCGAAATCCTTTCTCATCTCTTGGGGAGAATCATCCTACGCCAAACGCCAAACCCCAGACCCCAGACAAAAAGAAGTGAACCCTTATCTGGGATTGGACTTGGGCACCGTCATCATCTCTCCGTAGCTGCTGCTGCTCGCAAGCTTGCTCCTTCGGCATATTCCATTTTCTGATAACGGTGATAAACAAGGCTAGGAAGAAGCTGGTGGAAAACTAGCGTAGCGTAACGTTGTGAATCAGGCCACCTACCAAGTCAAGATCCAAACCAAGGCCAGGGGCTAATGGCAGTGCCACGTTGTGACAAAAACAGCCGGCACTGCAAAGCAGGTTGATACATACATGATTAACCACCGAACCATACCTTAAAAGATAGTCACCAGGCCTTCGAAGATAGTTCAAAAGACTTTGAGATTAGTTTAAGAGACCTATTTTGAGATTGTAAAAAGTATAGGTAAGATGGTTATTATGTGTTGATGTTGACTTGCAGTACCAAGTCAGTAGCAGATTTCGAGATCCAGTAATCTGTAACACCACAACAAACGAAAGATATTCCCGTGCCGGGATCCGAAAGAGCAAAATACGACGTTGAAGATGAGACAGGGACCTGCCTGCCTGGAGGTCAAAAAGATGAAGCGCGAACAGCGACTGTGAATGACACAGACAAGCGGTGAAGAAAAACAAACGCATCTTCTTTGGCGCTTAAGAAGCAACATCAACAAAAAACAAAAAAAAAAAAAACAAAAAAAGGCTCATATCAAAGAAAAATTCCAAGAGTGCCGTTTGTGTGGTGTTGACAAGTTTGCATGTGACATGAAGCCCGCAGTGGGGAGTGGAGTTGTTAGCTGCGGTTATGGGTTGGGAAAAAAGGACATGAAAGGTCCCACAATTCTGTTGACTGACAGGAATGTTCGGAAGATGATGTTCTAGAAGGTTTCCACATTCAGCTTGGCGTGGTTTTCCTTGGTTGTGGTAATTTTGGTAATCAGCTTCAAACGTGGAAAGTTTAGTGAAAAGCAAGGGATGGCTGCCCAGTTTTGGCCGTGTATTTCCCAGCTTGTTAAATTACGAGGCTGGGAAAGCAACAAAAAGCTTTCCTGGTGGGAGGTATATCGCTGAAATGTAACTTTCAGACTCCACTATACGCAGGAAAGCCAGATTTCAATTCATGCTTTCTCTGGGTTGGAGTTCTGCGACTGTCACCGCTGTTGAGGCAAATTGCATCTCCAATTTCACCATCACAGCACATCACAAAGGGGATGACTGACTTCAACCAATCCACTTCTTCACCGCTTGCTTGCAGGAAGAGGAGATCGCTTTGCGCTTGTGCCCAACTTCCCGGGTTTTCTTTGAATTTGGGGAAAAGATGGGGTACCAAGACCGAGAATAGAAATGTGGTTTGGTGGATGAATGGAACTCTGTGGGGGGGATCAGATGATGGATTCTCTGACACTAATCGGTGCAAATTGATGGCGGTCCCAGAATTTTGGTTGGCAACGCAATAATACCGTAGGATTCCCAAAGCCGACACAACCGGATCGGCAAGAAGCAGGTCTTAAAAAACATCATTTTTCTGGGGATTCGTCATCGGAGAGATTGTTGGTGTTTTGATAGGGTCCATGGGACGTTGACAGAGATCGGGTGCACTTGTCACACAAACTTGTCCATTCGCCAGCCCGTCTTGAATCTCGGGGCATGAACACATGATTATGTTTCTCCTCTTGTCCTGCAGTAGCATGCAGATACAAGAAAGTCTGTTTGCGGTGTTTGATGCGGATAGCCGGCGAAAATGAAACAGGATGCTGATGAGAGATGATGAATAATGAGGGGGTTTGTAAGATGTGGGGCAAAGTCTTACAAACGTTGGGAGTCCCTTCTGTACCAAGCTGCCGGGTCACTCGGCGGCGGCGTCGGCGTTTCGGGCTCGGTCTCCATGAAATGCACAGACATTATCTCACGAAATCATGTCCGCATTGGGAAAGTGCTGCTTGCGCTTGGTTGTTGCTGCTTTCTTCTTCTTGCTGACGTTGATCTTGGGCATGGCACTGATAATGGGTGGGTAAGAAGGATAATTCTCATATGGGATATACTGTGGGCTGGATGGTTGGTGCGATGACGCTGACGGTACCTGAACTGCGCCGCCTGACTTACACCGAGAGCCGAAAGGAAGGTGAGCACTAAGGTGAGCTGTTCCTGGATGGGATGAATTTCAGCCCGTATTATACCCTCCATCTCAATATTTTGGAGTCAGTCGGCGATGATCGTCGACAGCACGCAGACGAACACGAAGATGGAGGACCGAGATAAGAGCCAGTGCCGAAGCTGTTGGAAGGGTTGCCATCTATCAATGTAGATAATGCTGGCTGCTGAGTGAGAGTGATACAGCATATCAGCTCGCCATGATATCACCTGCAGCAGAAGGCGCCCCCACCGTGTTGTGTGTGCTGGGAAATGCAAAAAAGCACCTTGAGGACTAATGGTGTGTCGATAATTGATTGAAACAATCTAACAAGCGGCCGCGATCCGAATCTCGGACTCAAATCTTATTGGATACCGAAAGCTGCTCAATATCCAGATGTTTGCGTGATGTTGAACCTGGTGCTATATCAGTGTTCATGATGCTGACATATAATAATATGGTGTCGTTATTTTGTGCGCAAGGCTATCGAGAATTATGTACTAAATAGGAACAGTGGAGCGGCTAAATCCTCCTCGTTTATCGTGTGGCCTTTGATGTTGCTCCAAGCCGGTGATGTGTATTACCTGTTGACGGCTGTCAGTTCCCTCCTGTTTCTTTGTGTTAACCCCGAAAATCATGATTGATAGATGGTTTGGTGGTGGCTGGAAAAGCTGGAATGAATGCTTCCCGGCAATGCTGCGCCGCCTTCAGCTTCCGCCCAAATTATTGACGATGCTACGCCGTCCCAAAAATACGGAGAGATGCGCGCTGCAGTGCTATGTCATGTATGCACAAAGGAGGCGAGGAGAGAACAGACACATGGAAGAGCAAAGTAGCCGCGCAGCTCTCAAAGATGGCGGCTTGCGGTTAATGCTCCCGTCATCTTCAGCTTTTGCTCTATGCCATCCATGTTATAGTAGCACAACTATGCTTAAAATAAGCGCTCGCTTGAGTCTTGACTGTCAAAGCGGGCAGACAGCGGCGGCTATTGAAGTAATTCCCAGTTTAGTTCCTGAGATGGTGTTGTGTTTCTGTTTCTTCGCCGTGCTCATGCTGCCGCTTTTGCAGCCGACAATCGTTTATCAATGCCATATTGAACTCGGACCGGAGCCCGTCATGGTACAATATCCCAAAAACGGACAATCTCGCAGGTCACGAAACACTAAACAACTTTCTCGGGCCCGTTTTTGCATTACATTACATTGCAGTTGCATGAGGTGTGTAAGTGTGTGTACCCTTCGTGTAGGAAAACTGAGACTGAGACCACGTTATCCGTATGCGTAGTGTAATGGAAGCCGGCGGTTTCGGCAGGTTGCATATTGAAACAAACAATTTTCCTTATGCCGGAGGTCATGCTATGTTTTAGTTTCTGATTATTGTTGATTTCCTTGTGCCGCGGCCGCCGCATGTTTACCATCTGATTCTTCTTTCTGTCATTACTCTGTACCAAGAAAAGGAACTCGTTATTGAATCCTCCGAATTTCCTTGCTTACGTTTTACAAATTCCCGGCTCTCCGGGCCTTAGTCGGACGTTGCCCAGTTGCCAACGCATCTGGTGCCCTGTGTGAATATGAGTCACTGTGCCCTGTATACCCGTCCGCCTTATGTGCGCTTGGTATGGTAACAGAGACTTGTTGGTAACTGCCTCATAAAGACCAAAAGGCGGGGTTGGGTTGAATCGGATTGCCCAAAGCGGAAAGAGATGGCTAGGCTGGCAGCCAGTGCCTAATCGTATGCCCCGCGCCTGGTGACAGTGCTGGCTCAATGGGCTCATACACCGATACATGGATGGAGGTGCAGTGTCATCAATCAAGTCATATGAATCCAACCCTGTTTTAATTTGCAATGTGAGGTGTGAGTATGTGCATGTCATGAGGGTGTGACTGCGGGGTTGGAAGACATGGAAATGACAGCCTTGCGTCGGGGCAATGTTGTTGTTGTTGGATAAAACGTGGGGCTTCCTGTCGACCAAGCCAATTGAGACCTCGCGATGGGAGCCTGTTCCTGGATAAGAGAGGGCAGGCCGCTAAATGGTGGCCTCCTTTGATGACCGCCACCACACCACTTCCACGAATATCCTCCAGGTTGAAAAAAGAAGAGGGTGTGAAAGGTTGAGCCCACCGTCGGAGCGGACAGCCGACGTTTTCTCCCGTTCCGCTCCTCCATTGTACGGATACTGGAATTGTAATTACGGTGGTTCCGTACTGGCAGGTAAGCTCTGGTGCGTAAGGAGTTGAATGATGACGAGGCTGGATGCTACGCTTCAGAGCACCATTCTGCTGGGATGGACCATACAGACAAAAGGCTGAAAGTGGAAAATCTCCATGATGGCACGCAGTTGTTGTTGTTGTTGTTGTTGCTGCCAATCATCACTGGGGATCCCTCATCGGCCTCGCCGGAGGGGAAAAGGAAACCCCAAAATCCACTTCTCTTTCAGCCTTTCTCAGCCCGGTGGGTGGAAGATCGGAGCAAGGGCTTGTGCGGTAAAGTGCCGCCTGTCATCAAATCCATCCAATTTCGGTATGCTTTGGCTGGTCGGCTGTTGTCGAGTGGATTTCCCCAGACTTCCATATCAGAAAACGACGTGCCATGAGAACTCACGGCGCACAAAGGATTCACATAATCATTTGGCTGTGGTGATTGCGAACTGCATGTTTCCGAATGACCTGTCATCTCTCGGATACTGGTGGACCGCGAGTGCAATGAATGGCTTCAGCAAAGTCGCCCAGCAACGTGCGATGGTGTGGTCATCAGTCTTGCAACACCGATTTAGAGGATACGAGAGCGGCAGGGATCGGTCCGTGATGGCGAGGGCGATGAGAAGATTCTTCGAAAAGGATGGGTTGCAGTGTGGTGGCCAGCTGACCTGGACCTGCATCGGCTGCTCAACTTTCCCCTGACGGAATGATGACGGACAACCAAACGACAGCAGACGGTGGGCAACAAGTCCATAATTCTAGCCTGTCTCAGCGCCAGAGGTCGTTTCTGAAACAGCGTCTTCCTCTTTGCGCCGACGGAATTCCTTCTCTCAAACATAGAGCCAAAGCCAATTTCCTCGGGCATAGTGAAGGCCGAGAATTGCTTTGAAAGCTGTCACCGCCTCTAGGCTGCGTTTGCGTCTTCCAATTTCCTCTGTACACCGTAATTTTTCCATTTACTGCGTTTGTTGGTCGGTGCCCAGCCTCTGATGAGCCAAGTCTCTACGTGTGCCAGATTCCAGACAGTGACGGTGACGTGCAAAGGTGACGGTGACGTTAAAGTCGAATCTCTTTCAGGGTGTACGGCCCCTGAAAGATGCGCTGACATGGGCCCCGCTCCCCTAAAGAAGCCCTGGCGTGGGGAATTTACTCGCACAAATGCAGAATTCCCAACAAATACAGTCGAGGATTCTTGGTAATCACGGTGAAATTGGCTGTGGAGCATCAAGCAAAGGGGATGAGGCTTCGACCAGAGTTGCTGGTCCACGCTGCGCTGCACTGTGCTAAATTTGCAATTCCTCAATTTCAGATCTTCGCCCGTTCTCAGCTCGCTGTGTGCCGCCCTTTTCGGACGTCGTGGAGACGCGTCTCGAGCTGGGCAATGCGCTGCGATGTGCGTTGTGCTGTAGGCGCTTCCGTTTGCATGCTGAAAAACGTGTCCTACGGCTCGGCTTTCCTGCCGAATGCAGCGTCAACTACTATTCTTCTGGGACTCACTCAGAGTATGTACGATATTCCTGTAGACATGGTGGTGAGGCGACCACGGAGCGGGGACATTGCGCCCAAAAGCAGCGCAACGATGCCCAACCGCCAGCATCTAGGGCACAATGTTGACAACTTCGGAGACGACACAGTCGCCGAAGGAGCGGCCGTCATGCGTCGGTCGGGCTCCCGTCGACCGCTACTTTGATTTCAGCGTTATTTCTCCAGCATTACAAGATACGTATTTCAAGATTTCAGGTTCTGGCGTAACGAAAAGGAGTGAAGGTACGTACAGCAGCCGTGGCTTTTCTCGGAGCAGGGGTTGCGGTATTAACGACAGGGAGTCCTTGGTCGTGATGCTGTGTTTCATTATTTTGCGGTGGTCATCGAGAACCTGGCAACCTTGAGTTGCTGCCAAGCCGTGGCTGCGTCACCGCAACTTTGTGCTGCTTTTGGGGTCGCAGTACCTTCCTCATGGCCTGAGCAACTTAGTACTCGAATCCCGACCAAGCAAATTACGTGTACGTTTGAGGGCCTCCCAAGTACCTCCGGACCCGAGCAGGGTATCTGCTACTCATCTGCCCAACATACCAGGGGATGGCCGGGACTCACTGCCCCACAGATCCTGGAAACTGCCCACAGCCCTGTCCGTGAAGCTGTTCTTGCACATCCTGGCTTGAGAGAGTAATCTTGAGATTATCAGTTCGCGGCTTGCTACATAAGGGAGCCTCTGCCCTCCTCCCACCCCCCAACCAAGCCCACCACCTCGAACCATCATCAGCCAACACAATTTGATCAGTTCATTATTAGAACATTCAAGCATCACAAGCTCTCTTGTCCACGACATATCTACCAGTTACTACCACAAGCAACCACTAGCTCACCCTCGCACTCAACCACCTCTCAACACCATACAATGGCTGCCCACAACGAACAGACCTACACTATGGATTCTCAAAGACCATCTCAGCTTCCTCCCTGCCCCGGCCCCCCACCGAGTCGCCCTCTGCCTCCTCTTCCCAAGAGGGGCTAGAGGTTGACAATCCATCTACCGACAACCACCACTCGAATATCAACGGTCTACACGCTTAGTTACCGCTTTCACCATAGGGTATTTAGGCCTTGCCGATATCTTTCTCCAAGATCTCGACAAGCCGAACGCAATCATATAAAGGGCATGCGAGGCTGCAAAAAACGGAGCCAGCTTCTATGTCTCCCCATTGGTTTCCGACAACAGCGAATTTTACACGCTGTGAACTGCACGCCATCGTGCTTGGTGCATGATGCACCACAGCCATTTCAACCGTCTCCACCAAAGGCCCTCGCCCTGATTGGTCTACCAGCATTTCTTTTCCAGCTGCCTCAACACTACCGCACTTGCTGTGTACCATTGCGGGCCTTTTTCTGGCACCACCACCACCTTCAGTTCAGTTGCATACCACGACAAGAACTGTCTCGCCATCCTTCCACCCGAGAGCCGGCTCATTGGGAGGCATCCACACTTCGATCTTTTACACTTTCTGTTTGTTTTATCATCTTCGGCTTTTCGGCATCTGACGGACGACCACTCCGGGACGGATTTCAACAATTTATCATCACTTTGTAATACCACCACAACATATCGACTTTAATCAACGGGTCCTCGTTTTTCCTGCCCACTACCGCGACACGACATGCAAGATTTCCAATGTTACGAATGAATTTTTATCGCACACACACAACAACTCGGGGATTATTAGAAGGATTTCCACACCACTGTACTACCACCACTACTACGAATCAAAGGGGGCATTTTGGGAAACGGCGCACATGAGTTTTTATCAATTGGTCGCCGATACCCCACAATGGAAAGAGAATGAGGGGAATGTGAAGGCGAGGAGAATTATGATGACGGGGATGATGAGTTTTCATCATGACAGTTTTTTTTTTTTTTTTTTTTGGAGTTGTAGTTTTCTGGTTTCGCTTTTCTCATTCATGAATGAGAGCGGCAGATGGGCGATAACAATAGCTACGCGCGCACACACAATACAAGACGCAAGAAACTATCCATTACCAAACCCCATTTTACAAAAGATCTTATTTTATGCATTTGTGCCCAACATTTCAATGTTCATGAGTCGCCAAACTGTTTGCTTTAATGTCTCATTCTGCCAGCGGCGCTAACTCTGGACTCCATAGATCACACACGGACCGAAGCGCAAACCTGCCCTGCTGCAAGAACAACAGAAAGCGGAAATCCGACAAATTCAACCACATCCACATCCATATACCCCGAATTTCATCGACCCATGACATGCATTTCCAAATCAACCTCATCTTGGTTCTTACTATTTGGCAATGCTACCGCACAACAACTGCTGCGGTGTAGGCGCGTGGGGGGCTCAGTTGAGAGTAGTAATTGCTACCTCTTGGTTCGTCCAAACCCCTTGTGTTCATCCTGTTTGAGACTTTGAGGTCTCATGTGGAGTTGCGTGTAAGTGTGAGAGGGGGGGTGCTCCTCTTCTTTTTCACCTTCCCCGCTGTTATTGCAACATTGGCTTGCATCATTATGAACTTATGGCGCGCATTTGGCGGCAACCCACAATATGCTCTTTTTTTCTTCCTTTTCTTGTTGCAGGTTTCTGTTGGTGTGGGGGAAAATGGCGACTTCAGGCTCGCGTGCCTGGAGTTTACTCGACTGTGTTTATTGAATGGTAGCGGAAGGGGTAAGGGCATGTCCCTCACACGACTCGCAACAATGCTACGAGCCAAGGAGGGGGAAAGGACCGGAAGTCAAGGAGGGGAAGCCACCGAGATACGGGCAAAAAAGCGGTTTACGATACCCAACCCACAAGCCGGTATTCGCAAGCTTGGTCTGTTTTTGAACAACAAGTGGAGGAGAGGGAGGGGTTCGGGCGATCAAGATCAAATGGCTTCATCTACAACCTTAGACCGTGACGTTTGGACTATGACATTGGCAATAGCTCCGGACTTGGATGGATTTGAGGGATGACATGATATCAAAGAGGAGCACTATTCCTCCTATGCTTACGCAACAAGCTGAGGACGGATATCGTCGTATTCGTCAGACGGTAGACCAGAGGCTTAATAGGAGGCTAGGAAGATATCGCCAGTGCGCGATATCATTTTCATGAATGGGTCCTCTCACAAGCACATGCCAAAGAGGGGCCTTTCATTTTTCCTCTTTCCACAACAGCTCACACGTGGATACAGTTCCCAGGCAGACGAGATCGGCCATCGGACAGCGGGCATATCGGCCGATCGGGCGGCATTTGTTGTTGCTCTCTCTCGTTGCTTTCCCTCCTTCTGAACAAGAAACGACCGCCACCAAAGAGGCTGTGTGTGCTGTTGCAATTTCCCGGCGAGGTCGGCTCGGGTTGGTTGGGTCGGGTATAATTCAAACATGAGTGTGATTCCCAAGGACACGACGACATCATCCCACGCATCGTACTTTACTTAACTCTTCAATGACCAAAAGTGGCTTGATGTTGAGGTTGTTGAGACCATGACCTTGCATGTTTGTGAAATTATTTCGTGCAGTAGCATCGTCCACCAACCCCCGCATCCGAAGGGCCAAGCCCAACCATCCATTTGATGCTCCGTAGGATCAGCATGGCGAGGGTTTAAGAACTTGTGAATGGAGCATCTGGTCTCGGGTAGCGGATAGATTCGGGCGCAACGTGGCCCGCAAACGGGAACGGAATTCGGGGATGATGTCCCATCCTCCTCTGGCTTGCGACTTGCGAGAGAGAGATGATACCAAGAGCTGTCCAAGACTCTGGGACTGACCATTTTCCTGGGGGTGGTTTGTGCTCACGAGATTGAGTCTTGTCTTGATGAGGCATGGCCAGATGATGGTGAGCTGAACGAAAATGGAAATGAACTTCGTCGAAAATGGAACGATTCTTTTTTTTACCCCTATTGGGAAAGGGGCGCTTCTTTCTTTAGGAGAGTTTGCTTCTTGTCTGTCGGAACTTTTGGGCTCGGCGGTAATCAATGCTCAAGTTGCCCAGCCATGTTGGTTTTGCCGAGGCGCAACAAAAGCGACAAGCAGAAAGAGAAAAGAGGCTAGACCAGGGGTTGAAGTGGCTGACAAGAAGGGGAGTACGTCATTGACAGCGTTCTGGCAGCTGTGATTGATGCGGTCTCGAGCATATGAAACTCGGTTTCTGCCGACCAGAGGTCTTGAGGTATTTTGTTTACGGAGTCTAGTTTGATGTTGATCACGCGCATCGCTTCAAGTTGACAAGAATGACAGGACGAGATCGGAGAGAAAGTGTGGGATGCTGAAACGAGTGAAATTGGGGTTCATGCTGCTGACAATGCATCTGGTGCCGATGATCTCTTCCGGTGGTGCTGGTGGAGTTGTTGGGTACAGCGGCAGCAGCGGGAACGAAATCTTCCCCACATTTTGAATTTCGATTTCCGAAATCGAAGGGCTGGTGTTCTGGAAAATTTCCAGATCATCCAAAATCTTATCGATAACACTTTTCAACAGGACCCTTAATGGAGGGGCAACCTCTTATCGCCACGTGAGGACGTGCATTCTCCCAACACGTTCCAAGCTGTTGGACATTGAAGTGCGCGACGTAATTATTTGCGACCGTTGGGCGTGTACATTTCAAAATCAGTACCATGACCCTCCAGCTTTACGTCTGGGGCCCAGCCTTCGGGCTCCCGTCCATCGACGCAGAGTGTATTGCCGCCATTGCCTACTTCGCCCAGACCACAAGTAAAGCCGACTACCAGCTTATTCAATCCAGCCCCTCAGCTGTACCAACCCGTACGATTATCCTTTGTCTTCCTCTCTCTTCTAAGAAGTTGTAACTAACTCCCACAAACAAACAGACCACCTCCCCGCCCTCCACGACCCTTCCACTCGAACCTGGATCTCAGGCTACACCTCCATCCTTCGCCACCTCCAATCCCAACCCCCTCCCTCGTTCCACGATGCCACCTTCCCATCCGCGACACCCAGCATCCAAGCCGACAGCAAAGCTTACACCACCTTCCTCTCTACCAACGCAACCCCCCTCATAGCCCTCTACCTCTACGTCTCCTCTGCCAACTGGGCAGCCAGCACCCGCCCAGCCTACAGCAAGATCTTGCCCATGCCCTTGCCATGGACAGAACCAGCCCAGCTCCGCCAGACAATGTCGGCTCGGGCTGAACATTTAGGCATGTCATCACTTGACACCGACGTCGAGACAGAAAAGGAAGAGCAAGAAGCTGCCGCTGCTAGTAGGGCGGGGTGGATCTCGATTCCGGCTAGTCTGACGAGGGGGCCGAATAGTGTCGGGGAGTTTATGGCGCCGGAGGATAAGAGGAGGATTAGGCTTGAGGGATTGGCAAGGGATGTGTTGGATGTTATTGCGGAGGTTGAGTGGGTGAAGTTGACGGTGGGAGCTAGGTGTGCAGTGTTGGGATGGGTTAGTTTGATGATCGTTGATGAGGGCGTGCCGAGGAGGTGGTTGGCGGAGGTGACGAGACAAAGGTATCAGGGGCTAGTTGAATTCGTGGAAGACTTTGGAAGAGGAACATTCGGTGCTGGTCCAAGGGGATGGGAGAGCTTGCCTTGGGTTGAGGAGGGGACGGAGGCACACAGCTTTGGACTTAAGCTTCACCGAAGACTGGGGCACGGGGTTATGTATGAAGTGCCGTGGATCGGTGAAGTGTGGAGGAGATGGTGGGCTGGGAGGAGGAGGAGGGAACTGCTGGAATACAAGGGCATAAAACAGGCGCCTAGTTGGGATAGTCTTGTGTTTACTGGACTTGGGATGGCAACATTGACGATGGGCGCTGCTATCTGGTATTGGCGGACCTTGCCACGGGTTGGAGCATTGGTACAACGTTGGGAGCAGCCAGTTCTTACAATGGGTGGCTTGGGTGCCGCTGGGGCTTTTCTGTCGAGCGTATTTGATGAACTATGAAGTGGCACAACATGGCGTTTACGGTTGAACTTTGGGTTAGAAAGGATTACGAGGTGATTCCCCTCAAAAGTACTCAGAAGCAAAGATACATCTATGTAGACAAGCCGCATTTTTTCATTGATCTGGTAGCTCCTTGAATTTGACCTGATCACTACTTGCCCACGTATCTTAGTTATGATCGCCAGTTCCTCCCCAAGCTCTCAGTAACCCGACAGGAAATATGTTGGCGCCATCACACCAACACACATTCCAGTCATGAGTCAGTTCAGGACACCAGTGGAAACGGCTAAAAAGACGTGCTCATAGAGACAGCAACAAAAGAGAATGATGAGAGTGGGATTCGAACCCACGCCCTTTCGGACCACGGAATCTTGCTGGAAGATGTTAATTAAGGAGAACCTTAACGTGGCGCCTTAGACCGCTCGGCCATCTCACCTTATGGTTTGTTGGAGTTGAAGTATCGTGATGGCATTCAAGACTGACAACAGGAGGAAGGTGTAAGTGAGGTGGGTGGGGGGGTCCTTTCGTTTCCATTCCACTCTCTACGGGGACGACATGTGACTTTCATGAAATGATCGTATGAAAGTAGATGTTGTGAACAGATGTCATGATGTGAAAGATTGAAATGGGTGCGCCTTGCTGAGAATGGAGGGTCTTTATCTCCGTGTTCATGGTTGGTGTTGTATGTCCGGTTAACACCGTGGAGGTTATGGAAAGGTTTAGGACGCATTTTGCCATCAAGGTAGAGCCCGAGCCCGCAATTATCAGAAACGTTGAAGCCGGAACAGGAAGGCAAGTATGAGTCGGCCGGCCAGTCAAAGTGAAAGCTAATGATGCAAACTGCAAGACTGTTGCTCGCCGGCCCAAATCAGGTTAAGTGCGCCCTTCTTTTGAATCCAACTGGACCCCTCGGTGATAGTGCGGGTGGACCTGTAATGATCGACAGTAAGTGTAACACATGAGATCTACATCATCTTCACCTCTTCTTCTCACTCTGTATAAGAGGACTCCCATAGTCCATTTGGTGAAATCTCACACACCTTTAAACTCATCGAACTCCCAACTTCCACACATCAGACTCAAAGCTCACAAAACACCAAATCGCACAAAATGACACCACCACCACCCCTCACCACCTTTAGAGCCCTCTCCTTCGACTGCTACGGCACCCTCATAGACTGGGAAGCCGGTCTCACTACCGACCTATCCCCCATCACCTCCCAGCTTTCCCCCTCTCACACCCTCCGCGCTACCCCCCTCTCCGCTGTCCAGCGCTTCGACGACCACCAAGTCCACCTCTGGGAAACCCAACCCACCCTCCCTTACAACTCCACCCTAACCAAGTGCTTCCGCCTCCTCGCCCGCGAGGTTGACGTCCCCTTTAACGAGGAAGACGCCCTCAACGCCGGCACCGGCCCCGGCCGCTGGTCCCCCTTCCCAGATACCATCGCAGCTCTCCAGACCCTCGCCAAGCACTACAAACTCATCATCCTGTCCAATGTCAACGACGACAACATCGTCTCAACGATAGACAACTCGTTGGAGGGAAAGGTCAAGTTTGATGCCGTGTACACTGCCCAGAAGATCGGGAGTTATAAACCAAGTCTGAATAACTTTCGGTATCTGTTTCAACATGCAAAAGAGGAGTTGGGTGTTGATAAGGAAAAGGGGGGGCTGCTGCACGTAGCGAGGAGCTTGACGGCTGATCACGTCCCGGCGAAGGAGATCGGGTTGAGGAGTGTATTCATTGCCAGGGGAGGGACTGATCCCAAGAATTACGGGACTGGAGGTAACCTGGAAGAGCTGTCCCGCGAGGGGAAGTTAGGGTTCGAGTGGACCTTCGAGACCTTGGGTGATTTTGCGGAGGAGGTGAAGAGACAGTTTGCCGAGTTGGAAAAGGAACAGAAGTGACTTGACTTGTGAACAGTCCAGACTGACAGAAAATATATATATACAAACGTCTCTCTTATTTATAACCCAACCACACAAAAGTGCAATTTTATCAATATGACAAGAGGGGGTATCAGTTGCTTTGCTTCGAGTGAAAAAAAAAACCCATATACAATCCTAGCCCATGATAGTAGCCAACAACAACTCTTGTTTGCTTTTCTTCCCGGCTTCCAACCCTACTTCGTTTCATCCTTTGAGTAACCCTCAATACCCATATCCCTCAACTCCATACAAGAAACTAGTACAACAAAAGAAAAGAAAATGAATGATAATTAAAATCACCTCAACCGCGGGCTCTTCCTCCGAGTCGAACTTCTCAACGCAGCCGCAGGAGGCGGAATATTCTCTGGCCCCTGACCCACACCGCCCATCGGCTTCCTAGCTAGCCTCGACGACCTCGTCCGTGCCGGACCAGTGGCAGTCGGGACCTTCAGCTTGGTTATCGTCACATCGCCATCCCCGTCCTCCTTAACAGTGGGAAGCGACAAGACACTAGATGCAGCATCGAAAACTGGGGCGTTGTGGGAGGTTGTAGCGCTGGATGGTACGTTGGGATTGACCTCTCGTAGACTCCCGCCTGGAGGGATCTTGCTGGCGCTTTCGGAATAACGACTGGGCGAGCTCATTCCTATTGGCAGGCGGGAGGGTGTTTTAACAGCTGATGGGGGTGTGAAGCTGATGTTGGGTAGAACGCTGCTGACGGGGACAGCTCTGCTCGGTGTTGGGGCATCACGCATATCGGCAAGCAAGGCTGCGTAGTCGGCCGTTTGAGGGAGTTCGGTTGGATACTGATAGTGGACCTTTGGGGGAGTGGTGCCCGTCGGCTCGTATTCCTTGAGGTCGGTGGCTCTAATGTCCTCTCTGAGATCTGAGAGTGGCTGCATAACCTCTTCGTCGAGGGGCGCGAGGGCGTCGTGGAACCTCTGGACATCGACTTCCATCTGCTGGCCGACGTCCTCAACTCTGCCGAACGTCTCCTTACAATGTCCGGAAATGTTGTCGAAAGACTGCTCGACAGTGTTATTCAGACTAGATACGGCCTCGGAAAGGTGCTCGCTCTGCTCAGCATTGCAGGATTTGGCGCGGGTAACAAAGTCGTCAAGGTCTTGCATTTGAACGTTCAGATCCTGCAACTGCTCGTCGACAACACGAACAGTCTCTGCGTGAACCGATTTGGTCGTTTCCTGGATTGATGTACTGTGCTTATTCGCAGCCTAAATATTGTTAGTAACAACACAGTTCTAGCTTTCAGAAGAAGACTTACCGTCCAGTCATCCTTAAGCCTGGTCTTGAGTACATCTCTTGACTGAGCAATCTCCTCCAGGAGCTGGCTATCCTTGGCATTCCATGCATTCATGCCCTCTCTGTAACCAGCTACGTCGCTCTTGAACGTCTTATTTGTGTCCTTGATACTCTCCTGGATGATTGACGCCTTGTCAACCAACCGTGACTCTTGAAGTTGAGCTTGGGAGTTGATGAGCTTGGTAATCTGTGACAACAGCTGCTGGCGCTCAATTGCCGCCTGTTTTCTTTCCTCCTCCAAGACCTCTTGTATCCTGTCCGACACTGTTTCGTTGGACTCGACAATTGTTTGCGTCGCCATTTCGAGTTCTTGTCTGAGCCTATCAGATTCTGCCTTTTGTGCATTGATATTTCCCAAAAGATCCTCAAATATACCCTTGAAGTCCTTCCCGAGTGTGCTGTACGAAGTGTGGAGCTGGTTGTGGAAGGTGCTCAACTCGCTGAGCACATCACCGGCAATCTTTTCCGCTGCACCAGCGATGGCCTGTAGACTCTCGCCGACCCTTTGCTTCACTTTGTCCCGCACAACCTTGATCTCCTCGAGCACTGCATCCATCTCCTCCTTAGACTGCTGTTTCTGTTCCAACAGCTGCTCCTTGGCCTCGGCAAACAAAGCGAGGTTTTCATCAAGAAAATTTTGCGTAGACGTCAGCTTTTCAAGCTCTTCTTGCACAAAATTTTGCATTCGGCCCGAGATATTCGAAATATGGTCTTCTTGCCCTCTCCGAAATTGCGCAATCCGACTCTCCACCATCTCCGTGATGTCCGTCACATGGCCTTGTGCTATGTTCCATGTCTCCCGGTTGAAGTTGTGAAGATCCGACTTTCGCTGATTCTTTGCGTGCAAGCCATCGACGTCGCTAACTGTCCTCCCAAGATAGTTAAGGAGTTCGTTGCTAACAGCTGTTAACCTTTGCTCCGTTGCCTGATGCGCCTTCCGAATATGTGTCTCCTCCGCCAGTCCCTTCCTGGTAGCCGCCAACACTATTTCGGTCTGCTCCAGGATGCCTTTGGTATCGTCCAGTTGCCCTAACGTTCCCTCATGATCCTTCTTCAGTCCCATGAAACTAGATGTGAGAGAAAACAGCTCCTGCACCTTGTTTCGCAGGTTGTTTTCCAAAGTCTCTATTTTGGCAGCCTGCTCCTCCGTCAAGATCTTGCGAGATTCGTTTTGTACCGTCAATTCTTCATACGCATCGTTCGACAGATAGACACCGTTTCGTTGTCGTGTGGCGATGAGCTCGCCTTTCAACCGTTCAATCTCGCTGGTAAAATCTCGCAGCAAGGCCTTCTTGTTGATCAAAGCATTAAGCTGTGGTTTGTTGTGGATATTCTTTGCTCTGAAGGCATAATCCAGTGTTGATATCGTTTCTTCTAGGTTGACCTTTGCTGGCGATATTGTCGCAATGATGCATGTCTTCGTCCGTCCACCTAGTGAGTCTTGTAGCAAACGGGTGAGCTTTGACTCTCTGTATGGAATATGAGCGCTTCGGTCGACGAGGGCGTTGATTACTCGCCCGAGGGTAAGCAAACTCTTGTTGATAAGTCCAGCCTCAGCAGCGCGCTTGTTCTCTGCTCCGGATCGTTGAATGTTCTCGCTACCAGCCAGATCGACCAGGTTCAGTTTGCCAGCCATGAGGTAATCGTCCCCATTTTCGCCAGTTTGGCGCTTGGCGTACAGTGTGATCGTAAACACGGTATGACTTCTGCTGCTGAGATCATTGCACTTGGTGGCTGCAACCTGGCGCTTCAAACTGCCCTCCTGGAGCCATTTGAGACCATCAGACGCATTCTGAATATGCCTTTCCTCCATTCCTTGCACCATCGTGGCTGAATGGCCCTTTTTCGAGTTGTCGTCGTAAATTTTGAGCTTAGTGTTCTCGTCTGTGCCGAGCAGATCTCGTAGCTCTTCGTTGTACAGCTCGATGAAAGAGCAGCGAACGCAATGGTCCTTCTCCTCCAGCTCGAGCTTAGCGAACAAGGCTTGAAGTACTCGAGGAATGATGCCAGCGTTATCGGACAGCATGCCCATCGTTTCCGTCATGTCGCCTGACATCGTGTACGTCTTTCCGGTGCCTGTCTGCCCGTAGGCAAAAATTGTGCAGTTATAACCAGACATCATCTACGCAGGGTGGTATCATGGTCAGTGGAAATCTTCGGCGCGCTATTGGCACTCCTTACCTCGTCCAAAATCGGCCTCACCACATCCTCGAACACCATAACTTGATCGGCAGCCTGCGAGAAGACGTGGTCGAAGTTATACGTCTTGTTGCTGACCGCGTTCGGACCCATTGACAGTTTAACAATTTTCCCTCGTGTCGCTTCTGTCCCAACTACTACAGCGCTATTTTCCTTGACCTCTCGCTCATTGCGCCCACGGCACCGCACGACAACGTTGATGTTGGTAGCCTCTCCATCGTCGGGGTCAAAATCGCGTTCTTTGCGCTTAGCGCCTGCCGTAGCTGTCGTTGCTACCGACATAAGGGACTCTGTTGGTGAGGATGGCCGTTGAAGTCGCGATATCGCTGAAGACGCGTGTCGCGCCATGCCCGGTCTGGCCCCTCCTCGAGTTGCTGGTGGCCGTATGCTCGACCGATTGCCAGCGCCTCCGACCCTTGAGGGTGGAGGCGCCATCGATGTATGTCTGCGCTCCATGAAAAGGGGCCGGGTATCAAGTCGCTCGTTCTCGTGTTGTTTTAGTCGCGTGTTGGTGTGGCCGAGGAAAAAAAGACTGGATATCATAAAAAAACCACAAAAACTAAAGCCACCCAAAACTCCGAGACAAGGTCTCAACTGTGATGAGCCTTGGTGTCTCTTTGCCGCGGGACAGGGTGTGGTCTGTGGCTCGTCCACGTCGCTGCTGTCATTGCAAAAATGGCCTGTCCAAAGTGGGGACCTGGACCAGGGTTGGAGGGCGCGATCATAAACAACGCTGTGGGCCAAGAGGTTATTGCTGCAGCAACCAATTCGACCCACTTCTCCTCCAAGTGACAGCTGCGGATTGGACCCCACCTGCCCCTCTATCACTCATTATTGTTCACTATCGTTATCTGCCTGCCGGGATGACGTACCGCTGGAGCGGTTCCCTACACCATCCCATGTGAGCACTGAGCTCCAGCGCGACCGCCTCGTGATCCCGCCAGCTGCTCAGTGGCTGTGAGGAGGTCTGCAAGACTTTCAAGTGCCCTTTGTCGCAGGTGATTCGTGTCATCTAACTTGTCCTTTGCATCCACGTTTTTGTACCTGTCTTATTACGGAGTACACTTTGCATCAAGTGTGGTCTTCGAGTCCTCGTATTCCATACGAGGCTAGGCGTTATACATACATACGCTCCATTCATACTTTCCCCAAATTCATTGCCGAAGCTATTCGCAATGTCGTCGTCTCTCTTTTCCGCCCAGCTACAT
This sequence comes from Triangularia setosa, assembly GCA_033296915.1. Lineage (NCBI taxonomy): Eukaryota > Fungi > Ascomycota > Sordariomycetes > Sordariales > Podosporaceae > Triangularia > Triangularia setosa. The sequence continues at coordinate 41,338 of MU866147.1, read as the reverse complement.
CCTGGGCGGGCCCTGGGGTTCCTTGTCCTTGGAGCCTCTCTCCATGATGTATTGACACGAATTAAAGCCGAGCCACAACGCTTCCCGAAGATCGAGTTGTATTTTGAGCCAACTTCCCCGGTCACTAAAGAAGTCATCGTCGGTTTGCCAGCCAACGGCCTCCGGTTACAGTTTGACGGACCCGAACAGCGGCTGCGCCTGATCGAGGTGATCAACTTTACAAAGAACCATATATTCTTCAAGCCAGCAAACGATAAAGAGCGAGATCTTGTCCGACCACCAAGCGACTCCCCCACAATCGACAGCACACCCGAACCGACATTTCGCCACATCTACCAGCGCTTCTTGGGCCCTACATATGGGGGAGAGTTTGTGAAGCAGGCTGGAGATGCAGGACTATACATTCTCTCGTATCCCGGGGTGGGTTTCGTTTTTCCTATGAAAGCGAGCGAGTTCTCGCCCCAAAAGGATGTTGTGTCTTTGCTCTCATCCTCGGCGGTTCCCATATCCATGGCCATCTTCAGCGGTGATTCATGGGCCCAGGCTCGTAAGACAATGTGGACAGAAGCGCTTCCCAGCATCAAGACCTTCGCTCCTCTTTCCAAAGGTAGAGACGTCTGTCCCGATGAGGTCTCGCTGGTGAGAATCCACGGCGGTGGAAAAGTACAACTCTTCCGGAAATGGACCAACAACTCGTTTTGGATACACTTTGGTGAGACCACCCCTCAGCAAATCGTGGCCGAACTAGGGCCCCCGGATGCTATCTATCGCAAGAATGACCAACGCATGTACATTCATAAATTGAGGACAGCGAGCAACACGGCAGGGAGACCAAACGGCAAGGATCTCAAGCAGCATGATGATATGACGGATACAGACCAGTCATCTCTGAACCCCTCTGACGGCTATGAGTCCAATGAGGAGGAGGAGGCTGTTGAGGACGAAATTGCCATTGTGGCAGGGGAGTGTTTCTACAACTACTTTTACCTGGGATTTGATATCTTGGTCTCAACACCCACAGAGTCATCAGAGCCGCCCCCTTCGTCAAGCAGCAAGCCAACGCCTGAACCACCCTTCAGATCCACAAACCCTCACCAGCAGGTAGCAACAAAGCTGATCGTGCATGGTAATGTGCCAGGTTCATATCCATTCAACCGGCACCGTCGGTGTAGATGGGAGGTTGCCTATCTTGGTAAGGGAGACGACGAGAATACCGAGGACAAAGTGCCGAACTCGGAGACACCATTTCCAGAGTTGGAGGAGAAGTTGAAGGAGGAGTGGAAATCGATCTATGCCTCGGAGAGTGAAGCCCAGCAAAAGCAGAGGGGTATGGTCCTAAACCGCGGCTGGGGTGATTCTCCAGGCAGCAGCATAGAGATGCTGGGCGGATGGGAAGAGCCCGGGGCCGGCGGTATGGGCAGGAAGTTTGAGGGGAGTGAGGAGTCCACGACGACGCTGTATGGGTACCCGGGCCTGGTGTTTGAGGTGTTGAGAAGCGGGGCTGTGAGCGCTGTTACTGTCTTCTAAATCTGTACCACTCCCCTGCTCCAAGAGACTAGGAATACAGATGGCGTTCGGTGGTAGCGGCGTATGTTTAACTTTGAGTAGGTAGATATCATGGGTTCGGATAGCTGCGTTTGCTGCGTTTACACACTTTCCAGTAGACTAATGCAAGGTACTTTTACCGCTTTCCTGCCAATGTGGTGGTTAATAAGCGCTAAATATGATTATTGTTGTACATTTGGACTTTTACGTACGCTTACATGCGCCATGGAGCTCGCATTGGTTGGTTTGGTTATGTATAACCTCACTTGTGAGCATCCTTCCTTCTTGGTGTGATCCTAATGCTCCTACACCTTGTTAATTCATCGCAAGAGCAAACAGCTTCAACCACTCTCTCACTTGAGACTTTTTATATAAACTCATTCAATACCGTAGTCATAGTCTTCAGCATGTTCTTCCCACGTTATCATCATCAACGCTCACCGACACCATGACGGACCAACCACCGCCCAACTAACCCTCTACAGCTTCGACCACCCTGACCCCAAAACTCCTCACCAGAAAAGACACAGCCTCCCCCCTTCGTTAGCAAACTCCAGTTCCGATTCCGTCACGCCGGCATATCCTACACCGACGCCCCTGGCTCCAAGAAGCAAGATCCCGCATGTCAAGTTCGCTGATGATGGGAAAATAGTCGGTGACACCACTTTTATTTTTCGAGAGCTGCCACAGCAGGGGTTGGTCCCCCAAGATGAGAAAGGTTTTGTCGGCAAGGGGGATGATGTGTGCCTCCAGCTCATGGTGGAGAATCATCTTTATTGGTTCTTAGTAAGTTCCCCTTCTCTGATTTAAGAAGATTTTGGTAGCTAATGATGGCTGAGTAGATGTACGAGCGTTGGAAGGAAAACTACTCCCCCTTGCTTGCCTCCGGGCCGTTTTCTCACCTTCGGTTTGGGCTGACACCTCTTGCTACGAAGGAACTGCAGGGGTTTCTGAGGGCAACCTTGTATTTTCAAGGGGTGAGAAGGCATAGTTTTGGAGAAGTCAAGCAGTTTATGACGGAGGGGGTGGAGGTTTTGGGGGAGTATGTTAGGGCCAGTTGGGAGAAGGTAAATGAAGGGGGTGAGGACACATGTCTGTTTTGGATACTTGGGGGCAAAGGTGCAACCGAGGCAGATTTTAGCTGCTAGGGCTTTTTGGTTGGGGTGCTCGTTTTGAAATTATGAGTATTTATTGGTGTAGTTTGGGTGTGAAGAGAAGTGCAAGTGACTGCTGATGGTGAGATAGCCAGCCGGTTTTGAGGGAAATGGTGATGGAGCATGAATCTTTGGAGTATGTGAAGCGGATTCATGATCGATATTTCGGGGAGTATGGAGATTTTAAGCAGCTGCTGAAAGAAGGGGATCAGAAGATATAAGAAGACAGCTTTAACAGATTGCTCAATGGTTAGTGAATGTGTGGGATGAACGAGAAATCAGAGGCTATAAGGTGCTGAGGGGCGTAGGTATTGAACACTCCTTCCCAACTTGTAGTATGCCTACGTGCTATCTATCACATGCAGGATAAGATTCACACCAACCATCCGATCTTGATCTTCTTAGCCTTCAATTATGGCCCAGGTACCGTTCAATAACAACCTCGTGTTCGACTCTATATCTCGGCCCCAAAAGGCTAGAGCCATGCCACGAGGTGCCTTCTTCGGAGAGCATGCTCCGTGCTCACACACAATGGCCTGAATAGCGTTGTCCCATTCAAGATGGACTTGAATTTCGTCCCATCTCATATCTTCGTATTGTGTAAGTTTGGATCCGTTATCTATCTAGTGCTCCTATTGAAAAAGAAACCAATAATAGATGTATCACCGATAAGATGAGTTTGTGATACCTACTCCCATCTGAAACCAACCGCTCCCAGCTGGCTGACTTAAGTCTTGGAAATAATTTTCAGTTAAGATCTTCACGCTTATTTTCACAACGACTGGCTCGTTGGCCTTCCTGAACTGCTTCAGCGATGTCAAGCAAACAGTCATGCGACCATGGACACTAGATACCCTTTCAACCCGGAACCGGCAGAGCCCGACTACTACTATGACCTTGGCTTCCCAACCTTCGATGATGAACACGCATATTTCGAGGCAGGGTACATCAAGGCCGCCTGGCTGAAGCTGGTGAAGCGGCATCACCCTGACAAGAAAGGCCCTGGAGAAGACGGCAATGCAGCCGAGTTCCGCAGAGTGTGTACCCTCCCAGTCTTCTTTTGGCTTTAAGATTGACTAACAGATAAAATAGGTTCAAGAAGCCTACGACTGCCTCCGCGATGAAGACAAACGCACACGTTATGACGCCGAATACCCTCGCATCAGACTCGAGTGGCTCCGCTACCAGAAGCTGGCTTCCAAAGAAGAGGATGCTGTGAGGCAAGAGACTGAGACTTCTGACACGGAAGTCGTAAGACAAGAAGAAGCAAACAAAGAGGTCGAAAGGCAAGGAGAGCTTCGTGACCGGCGGAAACGATATGGAACCAATAGACATCAGGAATGCGTGGCCGAATGGAACCGCCGTGAAGCCGAAAGAGTGGCGGAAGAACAGAAAAGAATCACGAGGGAGAGATGGGCCGAGGAAAGGGCCGAGGGTGCTGCATGGAGATTTAGAGAGCAAAGAGAGGACGCCTGTAGGGGGAGGTTTTGGAGGCAGTAGCAAGATTGGGAGGAGAAAAGACTGAGGGCAGTCGAAGAGATTGAGCAACTGAAGGCAAGGTTGCGGGTTGAAAGGGAAGAGAGGGAACACGAGCGGGCTAGAAGGAAAGAAGAACGCCAAAGGGAAGAACGGGAGAGGAGACAATGGGCAAGGTGGGTGGAGGAAAGCCAGAGAATGACTCGACAGTACCAGGAAAGCTTTTGGGGGGTTGAAAATGATCCACGGAGGGAAGCATTTCCGGCACAAGAGCACATTCTGGGGCTTCATGAGGTGGAGAGAGAGAGCACCCAGACAGACTCTGAAAACGAGCTTGAGAGTGTGGCACCAGAGCAGGCACCGTATGACTGCCGATACTCACTCACTGGCTGGAAAGCGAGGTTTGGGAGAGCTGAGTACTTCTTTTGTGGAAGAGTCAAGGGCTGGATGGGCTGGACCCGGTAGTGTCCCAAGTGTGATGGCAGAGCGTGCCTTAAGTGCAAGGAACACTACGTGACCAACATATTTGAGAGGAGATATAAAAGGTATCGCAGCGGGAGAAATTAGTAGTCACATAATATACGCAAGAATGAACGTTGCATTTATCTACAAAGAGACCAGATGAAGTTGCTAGGTCGTGAGATGCCAAGAGCCGTTTGTGCAAGCTAAAATCCCATGCATTGTGCATGGATAGCGCTGACAGTGACTTGGACCCCCTGCTTGGTTGCGGCTAACAGTGGGCCAGTTGCCTGCCGACCCGAGGACTTTCCCTGAAACTCACTGAAGTGAAGCCGAGCTTGGTTCTCTGGGGAACACCAACCAGACATTGAACGTGGACCCTGACGAATGAGAAGATTCCGACTACCTCCTCCTGACATCGGGGCTTCACATGGAAAATTCTGGCTATCAGCACTGCCAGCATCGCCCAACGCGCCAGACATAAACACAGCGTAGAAAAATGTATCGCCATATCGAATATCTTTGAGTTGGAACCCTGAGAGAATCGCCCCAGGGCGAAGGGAGCCCTCGAAATGACTGACCTCAATACCAACACCACCCACGATGTCAGCCCACCCTCTCATGTCCGTCCGCAGCGGGCGGCACGTCACTCCAGTGCGCTCGAACGAGAACCGTCCGGCAGCTTCCAGAGCAGCTTCATGGATGTATTACCCCCCGACTCTACCCCAGTACCGCTCCACGAGGAGCTCGATCCTCTAGCGAAGTCATCTATGCGCCTGGACAACCGAAATCCGATCGAGAAACGGCGGTCACTCAATGCGTCCCGCGGTCACAAACACCGATCGAGCGGCACTTTTCTCCTTAATGATTCTCTGTTCAACCCTCACACTCGCGAGCGCGACGCGCATACCAACCCACGAGCCGATAGGCAATACCGAAAGTCGACCGATCAATACAACCCTCGAAATGTCCAATATGGTCAGGCTAGGCCCTACCCGAGGACATTCTCAGGTAGCTCAGGGCCTCCTATGCTTAGCGAAGAGTATGAGCCGACAGGAAGTGGCCACTCTAACCCAATGTCGGCATCCTCTACTCTCACGAAGCGTGAGCGCGACTCCCTTGCCGGGGACACAGCAGTTGGGTCGTCGCCTCGAACGAGCATCACGCAACTGGATTTGGAGTCAGCACAGATTGTTAACATGGCCCTGAACCTGAGCGAATCCAGGCGTCTTGCGTCAAGGAGAAGCATTACGCAGCCTGCACCGCCTAGATTGGCACCGTTGCCTGACAGTACTACGGGGGGCAGCTTAAGGCATCACCTCCAGCAACAAAGAAGAATTTCGCGTACGATCTCTCCGAAGCCTGATCGCTCGCCAAGGATAGCCCCGGGAAGGCTGCTAAGCCCTTTGCAGCCGGCATTCGAGCCTGAAGGGACCTACCGCTACCATTTTTCGCGATCTACGTTGGCGCGCGCGCAAAAGGCTAAGGAGTATTTGGACCTCATGGCTCAGTACAGAAGAGTTCTGGAACTGTTACCCCCGTTAGAAGCGCCTCAGACAGCTAAAACGTTGGTTGCCAGCCCCCCAGGCGCACCAAACGACTCTGCTCAGATGTTTCGGACATCCACCAACGAGTCTGAGGCTAAGATTGGACGCCCATACAACCCTCTTCAGTACATACGCAATCGCAAAGTCCGAGCTCGCGAGCGAAAAGCTATCGATGGTGAAGGCGAGGGCTTCAACGATGTTCCCAAAGTCTCTGAATGGATCTACGAGGTTGCCAAGTGGGTGGCCACTGGTCAAGCTCGAATACCAGGCAACCCTGCTCTTCCTCCCTTTCCAGGCGCACAGCTTGCATCATTCCAGAGCTCTCCACCTTCCAACCCTTCGCGGTCAACAACCTCTGCGGCCAAGCCAAAAAGACCACGGGTTGACTGGGCGATTGACCCTGCAGACATGATTGCAGACGTCTATTGGCTGGAACTTGATGACAATAAGAAGCTGGTAGAGGATCGCCACTGGAAGAGGGTGTTTCCCCAGGGACCTGATGCCTCGCGGTCATTACCGTCCCGCGACGAGCCCCCACGGTTGACATCGCCAGGCTCGATCAAAGATTCTTCAGATTCTGGCGAGAAGCCACAGCCAGAGGCCCCACTACCCAAACATGAGCATGAGCACGTCCTTACCACTGCGAGAGACCGTGCCCAGCAGAAACTGCGAGCCTTGAAAGGATCCCATCATCGCCAGAACAGCTCTGTTAATAATCGAGACTTTCTGCGTATCCGCAGAGCCTCTATTTCTGAGTCCTCAGATACAGACAGTGACCGGCGGCGGCGGGCTAGGGCTGGCGCTGCCACAACTACTGTAAGATCTGTTTTGGAAAAGCAGATGGAGGAGATGATTGCGAGGGAACAGAGGGAGTCTGAGTCTTCGCCGGCCCCTTATGACCATGAGGCGCTACGTATGAAGTTCGCGAGCCTCAACCCGGCGACCCCTGAGCGAGACCTGTTGAACAACGCCGCGGCAGACGCGAGCCAGACTAAGGGTTTGTATCGTGGAACGGACTCGCGCACTGAGCTGAGCGCGAGCGAACGCAAATTCGCCGGCATTCAGTACCGACCTTCTCCCCCTGTCCCGGGCCGTGCTAGTCTTGAGGTCCCTTCGAGAGGTAGTAGACTCTCGGTGGACTATGACACGTCACAGCCCAATTCGCCAGATATGCGGTCCACTCGAGATGTCGGATTGGTTCCGGCTATTGGGATGGATTTATCACCACTGTCCAGCAGACCAAGCTCTCCATCACGAAACCCGCTGAGCAAGGTTAAGAGCATTTTCCGCGAGCGTAGTAAGGAGCGCATTGTGGATAATTATACGAGTGCAGAGGAGGCCGAGACACCAGCACCCTTGAACGAGAAATCCTTTGCCTCACCCGAGCCGGATTGGAGCGCCATTTCATCCCCGGAAAGAAGGCCCTCAAGGAGCCCGCTCGGCAGGATAATAACCAAAGGCACGGACTCGAGTCACCGGTCACATAAGAGTGTTGGTAGTGTCAAGCTTCGGCCTGAGGATGTTGGCGGTGGTCTTAGGTCGCTGTTCCGTGGCCCTCGCATCGATACTGTCCTGCGCAGTGGCGTGTCCAAGATTAGTGATATGGTCTGGAGGAAGGAGACTGGCGATGATCAGTACTCTACTACCTCATCTTCGGACTCCGAGATTGAATCCAGGGGTAGGTCCCGTGGTCCTCGTGTATTCCGACGGGGCCATGGCCGGGCTGCATCGGTGCAAAATGGAAAGCATCAGTCGGAGCCTTTACCACAATTTGTGTCAATAGCGGTCACTTCGAAGTCACCAAACAATGGGCAGGAGACTGGGCTGCTACCTCACCCACTAGTGCAACCGCTCAGCCGGCGGTCATCACGGTTTGATCTCCTGAAACCACCCAGAATTGATATTCAGGATGCATCGCCAAGTGCATCGCCGCCTCCATTGGTAGAGAGGCATAGAGAACATGTCGAATCAGATGTTGAGCCTCGGAAGAGCACCGACTGGGGGATCGATCGCACCGACATGGCATCCTTACCCTTCCACAAACCACGACAATTCTCTACCGTATCTTCCAGTCGCCACTGGTCTATCGCCGACCGTGGTGGTAATACTCCCACTCGCTCAGCCACATCCAAGCGTGAGATCGCTCGCCTAAGGGCCTTGATCCTCAGTTCAGGAATCCACGCAATGGAGATGGACCGCCGCGCCAAAGAGCGTAAGCTCCTCACATCCCCTCCCTCAACTCGAAATTCTAGCCACTCCCCAGATGGCCAGCCAGACTTTGCCTGGAAAGACGTCGTATCTCTCTGCCCCGACCCAGAAACTAGGCATAGGCTGGTCACTCACCCCGTCGCCCAAGTGGACCTCTACCCCCTCGCTGCTCGCACCTTGTCATCCGCAATGGAGGCCTCGGCCGCGCAATTCCAATTCACGCACGACAAGTTCGCGCGGGAGACGGCCCCCAATCTCGAAAAGAGGATTGAAGCAACACGGTGGAAGATTGCTGGTGAGCTGAGTGACCTCACCCATAGGGCTGCGGACGAGGCGGATGAGGCGAACCATGACTTGGTTGCCGGACAGAGGTTGAAAGTCAAGAGGGTAGTGGATCACATCGAGAAGATGTTGCGGCGCCGTAGGAGGCGGTTCAGATGGCTTAGGAGGGCAGGCTGGTTGGGAGTGGAGTGGGTGCTCGTTGGATTCATGTGGTGGGTTTGGTTTGTGGTGATGATTTCCAGGGTGGTGATTGGGTTGGGGAGGGGAGGGGTGAGGTTGGTGAGGTGGCTGTTATGGTTGGAGTAGTTATATCTCTGGTGTGTTTAGATGGGGAGGTTTAATAAGGCAATGGGTAATCAGTTTAATTCACGGTGTTAAGGGTTAGTATGAAAGAGACAATTATGGGGGGGTTTTTTTTTTTTGGTTGTTTTTGTTTTTGGATAGGGTGTTCTTCTCTAGTCTATAGGATGCTGTTTTGTTTGCAAAGGGGGATCGATACCCAAGGATGGAAAGATGCGATGGATGACAGGAAACAGTCCAGAAAAGCAGCTGTGGTTCTCGTAATTGAATTGGAAGACTCGAGAAGATGGGAAGAGAAATAACAAATTTGTGTATATTGGCCGTCAACCTGGCATTGTATTTACAAAGACAGTTGCCTGTTGGACATTGCCTTGTCATGTGGAAAGGTATTGAGTGACGGTGGCGGCGTGGTGGTGGCGCAGCAAGGACTCCATTCATAAAGCCTCTCCACCCTCGGAAAACCAATAACAAGTTAACAGGCCGTGTGGTGTAGTGGTAGCATACTTGCTTTGGGAATTTCGTTCCAAGTGTTTCAACTTGCAAGTGGTCCCAGGTTCAAGCCCTGGCTCGGCCCAATTCTTTTGCAATTTTTCTCCAATTTGCTTTCCCAGATGCTTCAACCCAATGCTTTTCAACCTTGTCGTCAAAGATTACAAACCAAAAGAAGTCTAACAAACCAGACAAATGATGTAGATGGAACCCACAAATGTGTATTCAAAATGTGAAAGACAGAGAATGCAAACCAAAACAAATTAAAAAATTTGAACCTTTGATTAATTCCTGGCTCGTTCTCTTCAGCAGGCTGTTATTATACGAATCGAAAGTGTGCGAAGTGAAGCAACAGAAGACAAGTCTATCAAGTACTAAAACAATTCCCTCTAAAAAGGTTCCCATCAAAAAAGGCTTACAAAAAAAAGCAAATGATCTCGGGGGGTGCGTGCAATAATGAAGCCAAGCAACAACTCGTGCTTCCCCTCGATGAGATGACTGAGTGACAGTTGAGTGGTTTACTCAATCCTCTTTTTGCCCTCCTCGGCATTGATGTATCTCGCAACGGACAAGCCTCTTTCATGCCTGGCCACCAGCGGCCCAAGAATTTTGTCCTTGCGCACCCGGCTGATCGTCTCGTGGTATCCCTCCGTAGCCCAGGGCCTAGGGTTGAGTTTGGGCCAGTTGACCTGTTGTAGTCATTAGCATTTTGTTTCCCTTGTCCCAGAAGAGCAAAACTTACGTAGAGCATCCCGTTATTGAAGACAAACCACAACGCCCACCCTGCCACGCCTGTCCAAAACAAGATAAACAGCCTCATCGGCCACACCGCCGCGTCCGGCAGTCTCGGTGAATACATCCCCATCAACACGAAAAACAACCCAAACGCCGCGATGTACGGCACCGCTTGAATCAACACCGGCCTCCTGTCCACAAAAACTAAACCACCGCCAGCACTAGGCTGATACACCCCCAAGAACAAATCAAATGCGTCCTGCCTCGGCCCGTCCAAGAAGTTGTTCTTGCAGTACCTCGTAACAGCCACATTTCCATCTTGCAGCGCACCAGCCTTGGTCCTCTTGCCTGTTCTTGTGAGATCAGTCTTCATCGCCCCCGTGCCGGAGTAAGCGTTGGAAACAACATCCGCATTGTCGGCCCACATGTTTCTGAACATCAGCTCAAACACCGGGTCCTCATCCGCGAACCTGCTCCCTCTGGCGAGCAACCCAAGGTCGATAAACATTCTGTCGAGCGTCCAGCGAGCAAGCATGGATTGCACAACGTTGGTGCGGTCGAGGCAGTCCATGCAGTTCGTCCTGACCACACTCGTCTGAAAAGAGCGGACATCCAACCTCCCGCCGTCGGTCTTGTTGTTGTTGCCTGGAGTGGAATCAACGCTGGCGCGGAAGTATTGCTGCGCAACGAGGGCCTCGCGCATGCGATCGATAAGCAGCTGGGCGCGGTGCATCTGCAACCCCTTTGTCTCAGCGTGGAAGTCAAAGTAGATGTAGTGTAGCCTGTCAAACTGGGACTTCTTCTCAGCCGTCTCGATAGTGTGGAACTTTTCGTCTGTCCGCTGGTCGCCTTGGACGTGCTCTTGCGGGCGGGAGACGAGCATCTCGACCATTTGCTCGTAGGCCTGCTTGACGGGGACTTCGCGGCCCTTTTGGTTGACCAAGTTGACGAGGTAGTTGTCGCCGTAAATGCGGATTTGTTCTTCAAAGTGGGCTTTGGCGGCTGGGTAGGCGGCTTCGATGGCACGGATCTGGATTTTGGGGGTGTACTTCAGGGTGTTGACTTCGGCCCAGTAGGCGGGGACACTGCCACGGGTTTGGACGTAGGAGAGGATTTGCATTTCCTTGCCGACGCCGTCGGTGAGGGAGGACTTTTGCTGTTGTTGCCATGACGAGCCGCCGAGACCGGTGGCGTGGTCGTTGAGAATGACCACTTGTTCGGTTTCGTTGAAGTTGGCGGCGTGGCCTTGGTCGTCGAGGCCGCGGGTAAAGTAGCGGGTTCCGGCACGGTGGCGGGAACGGCGGGAGATGAGAGCGATTGTTAGGGGAGTGCCCTTGAAGGTCGTGGGGTGGATCTCGAGCATGCCAAAGATGACTGGGAGAATATAAGGGTCGATATTTGGCTGGGGAGCAGGCTGACTGCGGCCGCCCTTGTTGCGGAAGTTGATCAGGTCGGACTGGATGAAGCGGTTCCAGAAGAAGCGGTCGTCAGCCCGTTTCCAGAGCGGGCTCTCGGCATCTTGTTGTGCCTGGCGCTGGAAGCTGTTCGTGAGGTCGACCGAGTATGAAAAATACATGGGGCCAGGCTTGATGAAGCCCCGGAGAAGGTTGAGGAAACGGTCCTCATCAGGATCGCTGACTTGTCGTTCGCGGAGTGGCAGAATGTCTGTCGAGACGACCTTGTAGACCATGTGCCCTCGTAAACGGCCGACGGGCTGTGCTTTGGTGATGACGATAATGTACTTGTCTTGAAAGCGGTAGTTAGCATGCAGCTCCCCCTTATCCTCAATTCCATCTCGGTCACAACAGAAGCTCACCTAGCCGCAGCTGGATCACGCCGAGGATACCGGCAATGCTGGCAATGCGCGAGACGCGCTTCCCAGAAAGTAAGGAAGCATCTAGAAGTCGAATATCGCCGGTCGGGCGATCAATGGCTAGGGCTGGTGCGTTGGGGCTGGAGGGCGAGGTGAAAATGTAGGCATCAGACGCCGTCTGGACGTTGATATCGCGGAAAGGGAGCGTCATGTTGGACGAGAGAGGTTGCGCCACCAAACGACAAAATCGAAGCTATGATTTTATTTTTTGGCCGTCATGCAGAAGCTGGTAGTGATCGAGGTTGTCTAAACGAATGCAGATCGTCAAGTTTGTGCAGCTTCAAAGTCGCTGTTCAAACATGTCATTTAATTATGGAAATCTCGAGCCTCATCCGCAAATGATCACATCCCAGGGAGTGGCGGCGGCCAACAGGAGGCGTTGTTGCTCTGCCCTGCTGCCAGCTCTCCCAAGCTCCCTAATCTGCGGGCCACGAATCGCATTCGCACTGTGACGTTCATGTCCACTGGTGTCTGCCGCTACCGGCTGGCAAGGATGGCGACGTAACCAGGTTGCCGCTGCTATCACGTGGAAATCTGCACAGACCTCGGGGTGGCATCTATGCCTATCGGGCGACCTGACGTGTGCATGCGGCGCCCGCTGAGCGCTGCGAGCGCTGACATTGGCCAGAACCCAGGCTGGTGCTCTCATTGCTTTCTCAATGACCTCCCGCTGCCAACCAGCCCCAGCTCTTGACTGATTCCCCGATCTTTGGTCCCGTGGTATCACTCGAGGCAACCACATTTCAGCATCCAAATCTTGTCAACTCGTTGAGCACCTTTGTCTCAACATTCTACCCAGCGCTTATCGAGAACCCCGCGAACGCTGACCCGCGAAACTTTGAGTCCCCGCCGCGCATTGTCATTTGGCCAGCGCCCGCCGTAACCTTCCTTGGCAACGAACGCCGCCTTGTCAGCAGGTCCCTTCAACGGTCAACGACACTTTGGTCTTTGACTTTTGCATCACCCAAATTACACCGAACACACACCATATCACCGCATTTACAATGGCTTCTCGAGGACCCCCCGGCGCTCGCGGCATGAGCAACCGCTTCGCGCAGTTCAAGTTGGTCTTGCTAGGCGAATCTGCTGTGGGAAAGAGCTCAATAGTATTGCGCTTTGTCAAGGTGAGTCGGGCTGTCGGATTCTACGGTTTCGGGGCAGAACTGACTGAAATATACTAGGATCAATTTGACTCCTACAGAGAATCCACTATTGGTGCCGCCTTTCTAACACAGACCATCTCGCTCGACGAGAACACGACTGTCAAGTTTGAGATTTGGGATACCGCTGGCCAGGAACGCTACAAGTCACTCGCGCCCATGTACTACAGGAATGCAAACTGCGCCGTTGTTGTCTATGATATTACGCAAGCCGTACGTTCGGTGTCATCCTTCTTTGTAAGCATTATCAACTAACTGATCTATCACAGGCGTCACTCGACAAGGCCAAGTCGTGGGTGAAGGAACTTCAACGACAAGCCAACGAGAATATCATCATTGCCCTTGCCGGAAACAAGTTGGATTTGGTGACAGAGCAACCAGACAAGCGCGCCATCCCTACCGCCGAAGCTGAGGCCTACGCAAAAGAAGCCGGGCTTCTCTTCTTCGAGACATCCGCAAAGACGGCCGAGAACGTTCAAGAGCTGTTTACTGCTATCGCCAAGAAACTCCCACTTGATCAGGCTGGGCCGAGACATGCCCGGCCTGGTCAGCGGCCCGGAGTCAGTCTTGCTCCTGAAGGGGCGAACACACAAGCCGGTGGGCCATGCGCGTGCTGATGAACCATGGTATTGCATGGATACGGAGGGTCCTTGGAGATTACGTGGTTAGAATCATCTTCAAGGCCTCAGGCGTATGGACGGTAGTTGATGCCGAAGGACGGATATAGAGCAGTTTGGGGCTAATCTGGGCTTTTGTTGGCTGGGACCAGGGACATCGACATTCACACACACATCTTGATCGGAGTATTGTTGGGAGGAGGGTTATCAGTGTCGCTTTTTAATACCTCAATTTTTTCTTATGGGATTGTTTTTTTACAGTGTGTTTTCTCTGCACCACGGTCGAGGAGAAAGCGTAGGTAGGCTACCGGGTGTGGGAGAGCCGGACTGGTGCTTTTCGCTGTACAGTATGGTATGCAGACAGATAGAAACAGCAGCTTGCAACGGCCGCGGTAATTCGATGACGGATGCGGTACCGGCAAGGACTAGAGAGGAGATGGGGAGATACGAACGTGAGTATAATGCAAAGCGTATTTTTCACATTTTTTTTTACCTTCCCAAATGGAGTTATTCATCCCATATTGCATTAGGGTGTGTACGGGACCCGTCCAAAGTGAGCAAGCAGTCTTGATGTCGGATGTGATTTCGTAACGGTTCCTGATAGGGCGCCAAGACTCTGTCGCCAGGATTCTGGTTGTGGCCCGCAGCTCTTCCCGGAACTTTGCCGAACTCTTTTTTGCTCAGCATTCTTCCCCAAAACACCACGTCGAACCCTCCCAATTGCGCCGAACCGGCCACTCCATCTCCCTCATGTTGCGTACATCGATACGATCAGTGAGGGCGCTGGGCAGCAGGCCTGTGGCTGCCGTTTCCGGGCGCCAATGGCAGGCTTCCGCAGCCCGACGTGCGGTTGTGTCGGGTCAGGTATGACCTCATTTACAGGGCATTGGGGCTGGTTGCAAGGGGAAACTAACTAGGTCCTTCTTTTGCATCTAGAGATTTTATGCCGACGACAAGAAACCACTCGTTGACGAAGCAAAACTCCCTGCCGCTGAGACTCTTACTGCGCCCACGACTCCCCCACCACCTCCCCCCCAGACTGCCCCCGCGGCGACGATTACTCCTGAGCAAGCGCCCTTGACACCACCAGCCCCTGGCCCCGCCGTTGTGCCCCCCCCTCCTCCTCCCGCTCCTCCTGTCGTGCCCAAGAAGAAGGGCTTCTTTCGCAGACTCCGTAACTTTCTCCTGAAGCTCGTACTTCTCGGCGTTCTCGGGTTCGGTGGTGGTGTTTGGTACTCGCGCATCAACGACAACTTCCATGACTTCTTCACCCAGTATGTCCCCTATGGAGAGGAGGCGGTTCTATACCTGGAGGAGCTCGACTTTAGGAAGCGTTTCCCCAACGTTGCGAACCGAGTTACGGGCAGAAGGGCCGAGACAGCCAGCGAGCAAGTCAACATCCCAGCCCAGAGCGGTGCCTCTTGGAGGGTTGCCGACGGGGACCATGCTGGCCGCCAGTCGAGCGGCGTCGCCCAAAAGGTAGTTGCTGCCAAGGATACCGTCAAGGAGACCATCAACGATATCGTCAAGCCCGAGCCAGCTACCGTAACCAAGGCCAAGAAGGACACCACTGCTCTTCCCAAGGTGGAAGCTACGGATGCAACTTTGGAGAAGGCTAAGGGTGCGGTCGCCCCTGCGGAGAAAACGAAAGAGGCTGCCGTGATTCCGACTGCTGCTACTTCCTCCAAGACCAAGGAATTCACAGCCCCTGATGTCAACGAGCCTTCTGTTTGGCCTCCTGCCTCACCTATCGACCCTCTTTCCGTCCCCCATGCCGACGACCCCATTGTTCAACAGTTGGTTCACATGCTCAACGACATCATCACGGTGATCAACTACGACGGTGCCGCCGACAAGTACTCCCAGACCATTTGGAAGGCCAAGGATGAGGTCAGCAGAGTCGGAGAGAGGATTCTTAGCATCAAGTCTGTCGCTGAAGAAGAGGCTGCCAAGCAAGTCAAGGCGCGCATCGACTCGTTTGACAAGCACGCCAACGATCTTGTGTCTCGTTTGGAGGCTATCATGCTGGCACAGGAGCAGCAGTGGCGTCAGGAGTTTGAGGCTGAGGTCGAGAGACTGAAGCACAGCTACGACGACAAGATCAAGTTGATCCAGGAGCGTGAGAAAAAGCTTTCTGAGCAGAAGCTCCACAACAAGCTTTTGGAGCAAGCTGTCGAACTCCAGCGCCAGTTCTCTCAAGACATTAAGAAGCATGTCGAGGAGGAGCGCGATGGCCGTCTCGGCCGCCTTGAGTCTCTCTCCAAGGCTGTTTCCGAGCTCGAGAAGCTTACTACCGGTCTGAACGAGGTTGTTGACACCAATTTGCGCACCCAACAACTCCACGTCGCTGTTGAGGCTGTTCGCGCTAGCTTAGAGGACGCCCACCACCCCAGGCCATTCATCAAGGAGCTTGTTGCTCTCAAGGAGATTGCGGCTGACGACCCAGTTGTCGATGCGGCCATTGCCTCTATCCACCCTTCTGCCTACCAGCGCGGTATCTCCACTTCTGCCGAGCTGATTGATCGGTTCCGTCGTGTTGCCGCTGAGGTGCGCAAGGCGTCTCTGCTTCCCGAAGATGCCGGCGTAGCTAGCCATGCCTCCAGCTACCTCTTGAGCAAGGTGATGTTCAAGAAGCAGGGCTTGGCGGCCGGCGACGATGTTGAGAGCATTCTTACCCGCACTCAAACCTTCTTGGAGGAGGGCGACCTCGACAATGCGGCGCGTGAGATGAACACTCTCGGTGGGTGGGCCAAGACCCTAAGCAGGGACTGGCTTGGTGAGGTGCGCAAGGTGTTAGAGGTGCAGCAGGCTTTGGACGTAAGTTTTCTTTCTCTTCTAACCCACTATGACATGATCACTAATGAGCATTATAGGTCATCACAACGGAGGCGAGACTGCAGAGCTTGAAGGTGGAGTAAAAGGGTTGAACAAAACGTCAAAATTTCATTTGTTGTGTACATTGGCCTTGTTTAGACCGCGTCTACACCGTAGAAGGATAGCTAGGCCGGATTGTATTGTATTCAATAGAGTGGTTTGTGTGTGTTGATACCACTTACAGTGTGATGTGGTGGTGTGGTGAAATGAAGTCAAGGACAGAAGTTGACCTTTTCGATCAGCTAAACATGATCACATCATTGATATAACTTTAAGCTATACATATTAGACCTAAAATTGTTGACTTTCCTTTTGGACCTTTTCCCGTATTATCTGCAGTTGCCCCTCAGCTGGTTGCTGCTAAGCCTCTGAATTTTACTTCTCTTCAGCACCCACGTTTCGGAGCGACCCGCTTTTATATTCACTTATGAATGCCCTGTTCTTTCATCTTTCATCATAGCAACTCAAAGGCTTATCATTCTTGGGCCGCCGGTTGACTTCTACTCGGTAATGATAAATGAGGTTTATAATATGAAGAATGCTTTGCTAATGACTTCTGCAGTCTCACTCCGGTCCGGACCGATCAAGCGATTTTTCCAGTGACGCATCGGCCCGGTCACATTTCAACTGATCTCTCACTCACAACCGAATGTCGCCGAAACTCAACTGAGAAATGCGAGCTGTTTGTCGCTCACTTCCAAGACAACCTGTCATCAGCCAGCTGTTCTTTCGCAATTACCAATCGTCACCCTTTCTCGCCTCATCCAAACTACCAACCTTCTTCTCCCCTTCACCACCCATCCCATCATCACCAACTGCCACCCATCCCCAGTTTCATCACACCACCCCCAAAATGGCATCCTCCCCAGACTATCAAAAGGCCCTCTCCCGGCTCTCCGCCCTCCAGTCCAACCTCGCCATCACCTCCCTCTTCTCCATCCCCCTGCCAGACAACACCGACCGCAACGCCGCCGCCATCCCCGAGATGCTCTTCTGGCTTTCCCGCGCCGCTCTCTCCCCCGAAACCATCGCCGCCTCAGGACTGAAATGCGTGCACGTCGCTGGGACAAAGGGGAAGGGGAGCGTAAGCGCTTTTGTAGGGAGTATTCTTGCGCAGTATTCCGATCAGGAAAAGGTAGGGGTGTACACCTCCCCTCACCTTGTTGACCAGCGAGAGCGAATCTCGCTTTTATCATCTGGGGGAGATGGGGTGATGATTGGTGAAGAGAAATTTGGGCAGTATGTCAATCTCGTCTGGGACACCATGACGGAAGAAGCGCGGAAGCAACTCGGCCCTGACGCAAAAGAAGAAGATCTGGAAGGACCGGGCACCAAGCCGTTTTACTTTCGGTTCTTGACTATTGTTGCTTTGAGGGCGTTTATTGAGGAGGGGGTGAAGGACGCGGTGATTGAGTGTGGTATTGGGGGGGAGTACGATTCGACGAATATTCTCCCCAAGGAAAGCGTCACTGCTGCGGTGGTGACGCAGTTGGGGATTGATCACGTTGGTATGCTTGGTGATACAGTGGAAAAGATTACGTGGCACAAGGCTGGGATTTTTAAGGAAGGGATGAAGGCGTTTACGATTAGACATTCGAAGGCGACAGTGGGGGAGGTGTTGAGGGAGAGGGCAAAGGAAAAAGGGGCGGAACTGATGGAGATAAGTGAGGAGGAGGTGAGGGCTTGGAAGGGGGTGCAAGGGGGGAGGTTGCAAGGGCCGTTTCAAAAGGGGAATATGGCTTTGGCTGTGTATGCTGCGCGGGAGCATCTCATCAAGACAGGCCATAAGTTCGAGGGGAGGTTTGGGGTTGATGGGGAGGGGGGGTTGGATGACATACCGGAGGAGTTTGTGAAGGGTCTCAAAGAAGCGAGTTTGAGAGGGAGGTGTGAGGTTGTGCGGGATGGGAAGGATGGAATGGAGTGGCTTGTTGATGGGGCGCATACGGAGGATAGTTTGGTCGGGGTGGGGGATTGGTTTGCTTCGAGGACAGTTGCGGCGAGGGGGACAGCAAATCGGGTGAGGATTTTGGTCTTTAACCAGCAGGAGAGGGACCCAAAGATACTGCTTACTGCGTTGCTCAAGGGTGCAGGACAGAAAGCTGCTGGGTCAAAGGAGGTGTTTACACATGCGTTTTTCACAAGGAATGAAGAGCTGCCACCAAGAATGGGCGAGAAGAGGGACTTGGCTGTGCAGACGAAGGCGGAAGAGACAATGAAGGAGTATAACAGTGCGGTGGAAAGCAAAGTGTGCGATAATGTCTCATCGACCATTGAAGAGATCAGGGCTTTGGCTGCAAAGGCAAGAGCAGAAGGGAAAGAGTGCCACGTATTGGCGACAGGAAGCTTTCATCTAGTTGGAGCTGTCTTGAGGAGGATTAACGAATAGATCAGGCCATAAGAGACTGTAAATTCGGCAGGGCCTCTCAAAATATTATCAAACATGCGTTAAGAGACAGTTGGTTGGCCTCTAAGATAGTTAAAAGGCCCGTTTAAAATTCTGAAAGGTGTGATCTGGATAGCTGTTATCCGATGATTACCTAACTTAAAGTATGGAGGCCATTGTCTTACCTGCGACGCCTGTACAGTGCAAGTGTTGGATTCACAACTGCCGGGGTTGGCCATGTACATATAATCACATTCTTCTGGCCTCCAAATTCAGCGTTCGTTTGCCTTTCTTCCTATCCTAGTCTCCTTTGCAGTCGATGGCCAGCATAAGCCTGAGGTGGTTGCTAATTTCAATATTCTCGTTATAAGAGGCTGTAGTGGATGACAGGCGGCATGTGACACGGAAACCTTGACAGCAGCCTGGAAGGTCGAAAGCTGATTTTATCTTCCAACATTCTATCTGCCAACAAACACTCCATCCAGCCCCGGGCTTCTTGCCTTCTTCGTCATCAGATCCCGAACTGATTGTGCAACACTTCTTCGCCGTTTCCCGACTCTAATCTTCCTCCGAAATATCCATATTTGTCCCATCGAGATGCCCATTCACATACCCTCATACCCAATTCTCAATTGCCCAGCAATACTCCTCTTTAAATAACACTCCACTTTTTCGCCAAAGGATCTTATATGAGTCCCAGTGCTTGAACTTCGAGCCCCAATTTTGTCATCTCTATCTGGAGCGACAGCTGCTATTCGGAGCCCAGCCTTGAATCCACAGCCGCTTCGGCACCCTTGGTCATCGCCACTCAGCATTGAAGGGATAACGGTACAACACTCTCGGCCTCGCAATCGATCTGGCCAAACAGTTTTGCCCCATCGAGCAATTGGTCGGCCCGACCCTCTCAGCGCCGAAACTCAGATGGGCAATGGAAAGACTGGTGATCTAAAACTGCGCGGCTTCATTAGGGCCCACCAATAAAGTGGTAGCCGATCTTGGCGGTCGTGATGGTGTCCAAAATCGAAGTCCAGCTGTGAATTGGCAGCCGATTTTGAACGGTCACTTTGCTTCATCTGCAATCAAACCAGCTGGCCAGGCGGCGAGCTGCCAGCAGTAAAAAACCCCCCATCAACACACACCAACCCGGGAGTTACGGTCAGAGGCACGCCAGAAGGTCTCTGAGAATTCAGCGAGTGAGAGTAGAGACATTGGCGAGGAACTGGACCAGGCGGTCCACCCCACCAATGAATCCCTCTCACGTCGTGCCCTCTCCTCTCAACACTGACGCACCCGCTGACCTGCCCGCTGCAGCCGCTTCACACACTCCTACCCCCCCCCACCAGTCCTCCTCCAACACCCCCAAACCCCATATCGATGAATGTTGCTCTGCCATACACAGTTAGTAATTGCTCGCATCCTGTGTAGCACGTGGCTTCATGCCGAGTGCTTTCTAGATAAGGTTGAGGGTAAGCAAAGGCAGTGGAATTTAGGGCAGAAAAGGTTGAATGAATGAAGTCAATACTGGGTAAGAAGTTGGACTGGATGAAGAGCAAGGCTCAAGGGGTGTTTAACTCGAAACCTACAACGTAGGTGTTAGCTGAACAGCCAGGAATACAAACGTTACTGCCAAGGACATTGAAATATATGCCAGCTCTCCAACGAGTGGATGCCTGGTAGGCGTTGGAGGACGCATGTGTCTCGCGGTAGGGTGTTACTGGGATAGGAGCTGCTGAGGGCGTCTCAAAGGGCTGGCTGTGTGGGAAAGCCTGGTCTTCATTCTTAACATGGAGGTCATGTCCGTTTCCCCGCTGTCTGAAGTGACTCGGAACATTCCTGATGCCGTCTACCGTGTCGAAAGCTGGTTGTTGGAGGCCACTGGGCCTGTCTGCTACTGGCAAACAACAATAACGAGACAAAAGAGGCCCATGTTGCAAATTATCAGAGCTCATCAAATAGCAGGATGCAAACAAAAATGATACATACAGAGACAGACATGTTGTTGTTGTTGTTGCTGCTGGGCTGTTGTTGTTGCTGGTGATGAAGAGAAAACGGGCATCGTATCATCCAAAATCAAAAGAGAGCGGGTGGCTCGCATCTCAACAACAGTGTCCGGACAGAAGGAGTCATGATGCCTTGTAGACGGTACTTTCTATCTGATGGTACTCGGCCGCCTTGTGGAAAGCATGCTTGAAATTTGTCACATACTTGATCCATGCCGAAGCTTCGACACTTGGGTCCATTGCCATCTCTTACTACTCCACTTCATCAAACAGTTCAGAGGTAATGCCATAATGAAAAACATTTCCCACTGCTGGACGGAACGAGACTAGGATAGGTGTTCAACCGTCTCGACTTATGTTGGGATACCAGAAAGGCAAACCACTGCTGAAGTTGAAGGCCAGCAGAATGTGGTCGTATGTGCATGTCCAAGTCTGGCTCCATGTCCGGCTGTTCATTACTCCGGCCGGGTTCGCACGTCTAGTACAAAATAATTAGTACTGCAGGTTCAGAATCAAACACAAAACAACTGTCTTGCCTACGTATTCAAAGTTATTTATTAAACATATTAACTAAAATTCAAAGGCCCCTTATTCATCTTTTATGGTCTGTTCAGTATCTTCAAGCTACGCTCAGAGGGTCATCATCATGCATTGGCCTGCTTTGAAGTGCCAGCTTTTTTTGTCCAGAATGTGGCCAGTTAGGGTTCATTTCCCTGAGTGAGTTGCGGCAGAAGTGGGCCTCTGACGTCTTCACCGACGCCGATGTTCGGGGCCCGAAGCAACCCGGAGTATTCCGCTTTCAGCATCTCACACACTATCCCATATCCGTCTTGATTTTATCTCGCACTTGATTGAGAAGAATATGAGTGAATCATCGTGAAATTTACAAGATGAGAATTCCATGATACACTAGATTACCAACGCATACCCAACACACAAACTCAATGCATCATGTGCTGAAGCGAATGGGTATTTTCGGCTTTTTACCGGCGACTTCTTTCACATCCACCTCAACCAAGCAGAACATCTTCATCTCCATCGCCAGCCGCCGGCGACGACACCTCTCTGCAATGGCGTCAAGGACTTACAATGTAAGCCGCCACCCCCAATCTGACACTATAATTCGTTAACCAGTGAGAAAAGGACGCAATCGACACCCTTAACACCCTCCAAACCCCTTTCGCTGTCATTGAAGCTCGCAGAAAAGCAGGCATTCGCCCCGATGCGAATTCTGTACAAGAAATGGGAGGCTACCTGGCCAGAATAGGTTACTCAACATCATCTGACCTCAGGAAGCTCAATATCGTTCACGTTGCCGGTACCAAGGGGAAAGGAAGCACATGTGCTTTTGTCGATTCCATCTTGTCAAAATGGCACCAGACGAAAGGAATCCCAAAGAAAGTGGGATTGTTCACCAGCCCGCATTTGATAGCAGTCCGCGAAAGGATACGGATCAACTCTCGGCCGATTTCTGAGGAGATGTTTGCAAAGTATTTCTTTGAAGTCTGGGATAGGCTAGAGAGCAACAGCACAGTGGCAACTGATCTCGTTGAGGCCGGTACGAAACCGATCTACGCACGGTACCTAACGCTCATGAGCTATCATGTCTACCTGTCGGAAGGCGTTGATGTCGCTATCTATGAGACAGGAATAGGGGGCGAGTATGATGCTACGAATGTGGTGGAACAGCCTGTCGTGAGCGGCATTAGCACACTGGGAATTGACCACATCTATGTACTAGGGGATACCATTGACAAGATTGCGTGGCATAAGGCAGGAATTTTGAAGAAAGGGAGCCCCGGTTTTACCGTTGAGCAAGTTGGTTCTGCCGCGGAGGTGCTCAAGAAGAGAGCGGAGGAAAAGGGCGTCGATCTGAAGGTTCTTGGGGTCGACCAGAGGTTGAAAGGCGTCAAGGTCAGGCCCGACGCCAATTTTCAGAAGAAGAATGCCACTCTCGCGATTGCTTTGGCAGAGACGGCGTTGAAAAAACTGGATCAAGATTTCAAACGGGATGAAACGGCGTTGCCAAGGGCGTTTGTTGAGGGGGTAGAGCAGGTTGTTTGGAGGGGACGGTGTGAGGTCAAACAGGAGGACAACATCATCTGGCACGTGGATGGCGCGCACACCGTCGATAGCCTGAAGATGGCGGCTAGGTGGTTCGTTGAGGAGACCAAATCTGAGGGCAAAGGTACAAAGGTCTTGGTCTTCAACCAACAAGGGCGGAGCGAAGCGGTCGACTTTCTGGATGGATTATGCAATACTGTGAAGAATTCTGACCCTGCTGGTCAAGGGTTTCAGCATGTCATCTTCTGTACCAACGTCACATATGCCACGACAGGCTATAAGAGAGGTACGAATGCATTTTCTCACCACTTTGGACAAACATCATGGCTAACCTCAACTAGATTTCGTAAACCACCAGTACAACCCAGCCGATATTGAGAACATGACCCAGCAACGCATCTTTGCCGAGAAATGGGTATCTCTCGATCCAACCGCCAAGATCCTAGTGATTCCTAGCATCGAGGAAGCTATCAACACTGCTAGGGGTTTGGCAGATACTGATGGAAAGGACGGTAGCAAGGTGCAGGTACTCATCACAGGCAGCTTACATCTCGTTGGCGGAGCATTGGGAATTCTAGAGAAGGCTGATGCTCTTTAACATTGACTACAACCAACCTGGTGATGGAGAAAGAGAGTCAGACTGGTCTTTTATTGCGGACTTTGCCTCGGACATTAGATATACCCTGTTATTCAACTTTATAGCTTCGGGCTTCACAGTGTGGCATAATGAATCAAAGATCACCGTGAGGCGGAGGCCTCTCATGATTTCGAAGCACTTCACGGTTTCAAATATGGGATGGTTATCTAAGCAGGTTTTCACAGCCTTACCACCGTATAACAGGACATTCATTGCCGAAGTCGGTGTCGCAGGAATTGGCTATTGGTTACTTTTTGGGGAAAGAAAGTCAAAATATGTGACAGCTGGCCATTCTCACTCCATATCTAGCCAATAATAGAGTTTCAGAAAACTGCACTGGCATCAAGATAACTGCCATGCCCGAAGGGACCACGTTGCCCCAACTTCAGGCTGTGGCTTAAATTAGATCCTGAAGTCGTTGTTAGGACGGGAGGTTCACAAAACAATGACAAACAGATGCCCGTGATGGAAACAGAGGCTGTTGTGCTACTCGACGACACCCAACTTGGTCATTCTGGGCTTGTTTCCCGCCGCTCGCTATTGAATTACTCCAAGGAGATACAGGCCTGCTTCTTTGGTGGGAGATATCTTTGCAGCCACCCATATATGTAGGAATCAGTGATCCCCGAGCGCTTTTAGTGCTGGTAATTGAACCCTCCAATAGACTGGGCCATAAAATTAGTTGCTTAATGTGAGTGGTCTGGGTCCCAACGATCGTCGGTTTAAATATATCATTTCCAAGCAGATAGTCATTCCTGATACGTTTTACCTTAAACACTTCCATCCGCATCTTGGATAGTTTGGGTTCGTACTCTTCAAAGGCTCCGTTGTACATACCTGAGGCATATGAGGTTACGATTGATGTCTATCTGGCTATGGAGACACGTCTTCTCTACCTAGGTAGATCTGAAAAGGCCGACCAGTGACGCAAATATACCTAGGTATCAAGGACTACAAAATACGCCCGTTGCAAAGTTAAGAATGCCTGCTTGAAGTCTCAAGACAGTGTGGTTGAAACTTACATACCCTGGTTGGAGAGATGTATACAGTGGTTGGAAATGAAAGTAGGCCGTTGAGAAACGTTAATAAACCTCTTCTGAAACCCAATACGCCTTTTCAACTGATTACCAGATAAATATATCTCATCATTCTTACTCGCTTAGGATTTACATAAATGCTTTCTCGTCGCTAAATTCCTTAACAGCCCAAGAACTGACTCCGTAAAACTCGGCTATCCCTTGAAGGTCTGCCTTGTCTGATGGACTAAATCACCTGTCAGGCCACGTTGTCTTCACCTGCATGGCTTGTGGATCCCACTCGCACCAAAGTCGACGTATCCAAAGATTGCCATCCGATGGTAACCTATAAAATCACACCGTGAGCTTCATATCCTGCATATTGCGCATGCTTTCCGGTCATCGTGGGACCATCTCTTCTAAATTGGTAGTTTCCACAAATATTCGGTCGTTGCTGAAGAGGTAAACAGCCACAAGCCATGCCCCCGTCAGCTGTGCTTTTGCCAAGTGTTACTGCGAATAAAGCGCACGTCTTGCCCAGCTTCTGTAAGGCCTGCAGCAGCAGCCGTATGTTTTTCTTTTTCAAGGACATCCTGCCTCAGAACAGTATACTAGGTATGCGACCTTGGTGGAGCGCGAGGCAACGGGATAGTTCCGCAACTTAGCAAGTGATTCCAGTCCTGACACTTTGCCCACCAGCGATGACGGCTTTGCTAAAAGGCAGCTAACCACGATTTTCTAGGGTGCTTCTTCCGGCTGAAGGCTCGGAGTGGTGTGAGATGAGTGAACCAGGTGCTGAAAGTCTCGAGCAGGTGGCATGTTTGATCGGGAGTTCTATTCATGGCGACTGCGGTGGTAGATGGCTTTATTCATCATGTTCCAAATTCGGCAGGGGAAAGATGTGAGCCACAGCCGGCGGCGCATTGCGTTGTTCTCAGCATCCTCCTCGAGCTGAGCGCGAATATTGGTGAGTTCTGGAGCGGCGTGATGGAGCTTTAGCTTGCCTGCAGGCTTGTACAATCCTGGCATCTTTCCTGTTGAGTTCCCCGTTGTTGGTTTCTCCATTGTTGATAACCGAAGACGGTTGTATAGAGAATGCTGGGGCGAAAGTCGGGATTGAAAAATGACGAGAAGGAATCAGATACGCAGAAACGCACAGATATGGCTTAAATACCTTGAACTGGGCGTCTGTCTCAAAGTTTCTCCAGCCCCTCGACAAACCTGTATGAGGACGTCAACTTTAAAAAAACAAAAGAGGCATAAGGCTTATCCTAGCCCAGCCTCGCAATTCACCCGCACTGTTTTTGTCACACTATGGGTAAGAATACAGGCGCTGAAAGTCGCCAGTCAACGCACGCAAGAATATGCCGATTTTTCCATAAGAGGGTCGACATGCATTTAAACATGGTAAATTAAGGCCTGAAAATATATTCTACAAGGGTCGAAAGATAGTCCACGGGCTTTGAAAGAGACCTAAGAGGCCTTTTAAAACTGCTAAATATGTCTCAATACACAGGTCGAAAGGTAGACGTGCTGTCTTGTGTGTCTTCCTACCTAGGTAGGTTTCACAGCGCGACATCCTGTTTGCGCAGGTACAGATCGATAGTCATGCTGGCCGCGATATGGTATTCTGGATGTCACAGGGCATGGTGCCACCGATAACACTTCGCCGGTCAATAGTTGGGACGCTGCATTACGCCAAGACATCTGGAATAGGGGGCCCCTTTTCGCATTGTATGCAAATGTAGCTTGGAGATACAGATATTAGGGCTCATTGACAAAATCAGTGAACATATCAGCATGGTGAGATGGCCGAGCGGTCTAAGGCGCCAGGTTCAGGTCCACCTGAATTTCCATACTGCACAGTATTTCCTGGTCTCGAAAGGGGCGTGGGTTCGAATCCCACTCTCATCATCCTTTTACTGTTTTGCACCTGATTTACTCTTGTTCTTTTTGAATCATGTTGTTCTCTCCTGCAACAGTACGCAACACTTAGAATATGGCTTCAACTTGGCTCCCTTGCGAAGTTACAATCACTCTCGACACCGGGCTGTTTACACATCGTAAAACTGATATCGTTCCGAGATCGCAGTTCAACTGCCGCGCTCAGCGGTATAATAGATAGGGGTTACCTTATTTAGGTATCAGCTGCCATCTGCCATCGAAGGCAGTGGTGCAGTAGCGAATGCATCTCGATCACGCGCAAACGAACGCACACCACCCTCGAGCCGCACTTGCATTGGAGATTCCGTTGCAGCGGCATATCAAATCCTCTACCCTCCCACGAACCAGGCTTGAAGCACTCGATCAGCCCACAATGCCCTCATGGTGCTTTCTCATCCCAGTCCACCCAGTCGCTCGGGCGCCCGAGTCCAACCCTGCGGTAATCCAACAAAAACAACTTCAGCCGACTTTAACCATTCTCCTTTTTTGTTTTATCCTGAGAAGTCTCTGACTCTCAGCTGACATCTGGTCCAGGTTTGACAGCGCTGCATCAGGCACCAGAAGGCGTGAAAAGATGATATCCCCTCGCAGAAGCGGATACCGCCGGAAATGCGCTCCGATTTTGATTGGAGCGGGTAAAATAGCTGGATAAATGTCGAGCATTTCGTGGGGTTCACTGATGGTGGGGTCTTATGCTTCAAGCTCTCCCAAAGCTCTCTCCTTTGCCTGCAACACCAAAAAAAAAAACCAAGACGTGCTGTGTAAATCCATGGAACCCATGGCGTAATGCCCGCCTTGCGGTGGGGGTCTGCTCTCCAGCATGGCTTCGAGCCCAATCTTCCAGATCACCGAAATTGTCACACTCGTGGTCACCGGTCAGGTACACGCGCATAGAGGAGCTCCCATGGAGGAGAAGCTCCCCGCACCTCGCCCCCCTCCATCCAGTTCATCCATCCACATCCAATCCGTTCAAGCTCCCCTGCGCTGCGGTCCTCCTGGTAGGTTCTGGCCTCTGGGATATCTCCGAGAAGCGGGTTTGTCTTCTTGCTGGGGGACTGAATTGGCTCCTGAGTCGGGGTGTCTTCACTTGGCTTTCGTATATATTCATGTGCACTGGTGCCCCTTTCCGTCTTCCTCTCCCTCGTCATCCTTTTCCTCGAGAGCTCCCTGTTGTCCAGAATTGCAAACAAGCGCTGATACCCCATTGCCTCTCCTTACTGTCTCTATCTCACAGCTCTTGTACAACCCTCCCACTGCCACGATGTCTTCCGTAAGTTCCGTCATAGCTCTCGCTTTAGCAACTACTCCCCAACGACGCAAGCTAACTGTCACCAAACAGAACCTTTCTTTCGTCCTCAACAAGCCCAATGACGTATCATTCGAGGAGCGCCCAATTCCCAAGCTCAAGTCCCCTCACGATGTTCTCGTCGCCGTCAACTACACCGGCATCTGCGGCTCCGATGTCCACTACTGGCTCCACGGCGCCATCGGTCACTTCGTCGTGAAGGACCCCATGGTCCTCGGCCACGAGTCTGCCGGCACCGTCGTTGAGATTGGCTCCGAAGTTACAGACCTCAAGAAGGGCGACCGTGTTGCCCTCGAGCCCGGCTACCCCTGCCGCCGCTGTTCTGACTGCCTCTCCGGCCGTTACAACCTCTGCCACGAGATGGTCTTTGCGGCCACCCCGCCCTATGACGGAACCCTGACCGGTTTCTGGGCTGCACCCCACGACTTCTGCTACAAGCTCCCCGAAAACGTCTCGCTCCAGGAGGGCGCCCTCATCGAGCCCCTCGCAGTCGCTGTGCACATCGTCAAGCAGGCCCGCATCCAGCCCGGCAACAGCGTCGTCGTCATGGGTGCTGGCCCCGTCGGTCTCCTCTGCGCCGCCGTCGCCGGCTCCTTTGGAGCCACCAAGATCGTCCAGGTCGACATTGTCCAGTCGAAGCTGGACTTTGCCAAGTCCTTCGCCGCCACCCACACCTACCTCTCCCAGCGGGTGTCCCCTGAAGAGAACGCCAAGAACCTCATCGCTGCCGCTGAGCTCGGCAAGGGCGCTGATGTCGTCATTGACGCCTCCGGTGCTGAGCCTAGCATTCAGACTTCGCTCCACGTTGTCCGGATGGGTGGCACTTATGTCCAGGGCGGCATGGGCAAGTCCGACATCAACTTCCCCATCATGGCACTCTGCCTGAAGGAGGTTACTGCCCGTGGATCTTTCCGTTACGGCAGCGGTGACTACAAGCTCGCTATCGAGCTTGTGGCTGCCGGCAAAGTCGACGTCAAGAAGCTGGTGAACGGCGTCGTTGCTTTCAAGGATGCCGAGTCGGCGTTCAAGAAGGTAAAGGAGGGCGAGGTGATCAAGATTCTGATTGCTGGTCCCAACGAGAAGGTCGAGAGCGAGCTTGACACCTCTGTTGATGCTGCTAAGCTCGAGGCGGCCAAGGCTTCGGGCAACACTGGCTGCTGCTAAGCCAACTTGAACAAGTCAAAGCTAAAAAAACGGAGAGAAAGAAAAACTTGCATAGTGGGTGTTCATAGGCGCAACGGTTGCATGGGACAAGGGTTTTTTTTTTTTTAGCATATATCATGAGCTTATTTTATTCGACGTCTTTGGCAAACATGTAGTATACCTCGAGAGATCTATTAAACAAAGGAAAAACAAACAAATTTAAAAAATGACAAACACCTTTTCGTGACATCGTCCATTTTTTTGTCCCTTATAAAATCCCAGCAAAAAAAAGAGCATAAAGTCTAGATCATGCCCAAATACCTCGTCAAAATCTTGGTCTCCTTCGTTGCCCCCTTGACCGCAATGGAAACCACCTCTCCCGGAACAATATCCACCAAATTATCGTCAAACTTGACCGCATCATCCTCGCACTCCAGCGCCACACCCTTGACGGGGACCTCAGCGCTAATCTCCACAGCCGTCGCATCCGCAGTGAGCACCGCTTTGAGCTCCTTCGGCTTCTGCAGGTGGACATACTTGAGCGGCTCCGGCCAGTTGACATACCGCGCAATCTGCTTGCCATCATTCCGCACGATATACGCCGCCACCACAATCTTATTCTCCTCCCCTTTGCCCTTTTCTTTCACGGGAACATCCAGCGCCGCGACTTCAGTCGACCTATTCTCCGGCAGGACCAATCCCTCGGCAATCTTCTTCTCAAGCGCCAGCTCCCCGGTAGTGACATCCCAAGCCTTGAGCACCACATCCACCGTCAGATCCTCCAGCGTAAGGTTGCTCCCCCAGACCTCAATCTTCGTTTCCGTGTCGATATACACCCTCGTGTACTTATCCTTGGGATGCTTGTGAATTTTGCGCGTGATACCCACTGAAACAGGCGCCATCTCCCGCTTCACCGTGTAAAAAGCGTGCTTTGGCCTGAGATAAAAGTCCACAATCGACCAACTTGTCACCGGCCAGCAGTCGTTGATCTGCCACACCAACGCGCCGGCGTTGTATTCCCTCCCGGGACCCTTCCACTGCCTCTTCCACAGTCTGTACGCGCTGGCAAGACACTCCGCTTGCATCAGCTGAGTGCTGTAGACAAACTGCTCCAGCGGGTCAGGGGCATATCTCATATTCTCCACCAAATACAGCGCGATTCTCCTCTCGTGGCCGTCAGCTTTGTTGTGGAAGTCCACAGTCGAAGACTGGGGGTATCGGTCCGGGTCGTCTTTGCCAAGAGGGAGATAGGCGTCGATAGTCTTGACATCCGGGAAGGCCTGCATACCAAACTCACTGACAAACCGTCCAGACAGCTTGTCAAAATCCTGCCACTTTTCTTGGGTGCCATGCCAGACGTTCCACTGGTGAATATCACCCACTGTTGCGTCATGTGTATCCCTCCCCGCACCCCAAGGACTGCCAGGGTGGTAAAATGTCCCCGGGATCAGCTCTGCGCAGGCGTCACTGAGGATCTTCTCGTAAATGTATCTAGCAGGGAAATCGGTTTGCAGCCAAGACTCCGCGTCCTTGTTCTCAAAGTTGTAAGTCAACCCGGCAGATTCTTGGTACTGGTAGTCTTCATTGTTACCCGCCCAGATGACAATCGAAGGGTGGTGGCGGAGCAACTTGACATTCTCACGGGCCTCACGGTCGATAGACTTCCTCAGCTCAGGCCAGGCAGGGTAGTTGCCGCAGCCAAACATGAAATCCTGCCAGACAAGAACGCCAAGCTCGTCGCAGGCGTCGTAGAAGGCTTGTTCCTCGTAGATGCCACCGCCCCAGACTCGGACCATGAACTGGTTGCCATCGCGGATGAGAGAAATCCATTCGTAGTATTTTTGGGCTGTGATGCGGGGAATAAAGTTGTCGGCGGGGATCCAGTCCGAGCCGCCGCAGTAGATGGGGATGTTGTTGACGCGGAAGAAGAAGGAGGTGCCAGGTTGGTCGAGGAGAGGCTGCTGAACGAGCTCGGCGCGGCGAAGACCGATCCGCTTGGTGATGTTGGCGATTTCATCATCACCACTCAGGAGAGTGGCCTTGAGTGTATAAAGGGGTTGTTCACCATAGCGGAAGGGGTACCAGAGCGAAGGGCTGTCGAGATGGAAGGAGATGGTGACGCTGCCGGAACCATTGGTGTCTGCTGTTTGGGAGGCTACTTCTTCACCGTCGAGCAAGAGTTCAAACTTGACCTTTCCACCTGATCCTTCCACTTCGGCTGTGGCCTTGATATCGGCTGACTTGAGGTCCTCGGAGATGGTGCTCTCGAAACTAAGGTCTGCCAATCGCGTCTCGTAGATTTCGAGGTTGATTGGTCGCCAAGGTCCGCACGTAAGAAGAGCCGGGCCCCAGTCCCATCCCTGTTCCTGAATGTTAGCAAGTTTTCTGTGATAGTCCGTATAGAGAGATCGTACCCAATGATACTGTGCCTTCCTCACAGCCAGTCTTGAATTGTCACCATTCCACACGCCCCACTTGTGCTCAGGGTACTTCTCAACCAGCTTCCAGCCCCTGAGATAGGCACTGTCAAAGCTGATAACAAGCTCGTTCTCTTCCTTCAACAATTTTGTAACCTCCACTCTCTCAGGGGTAAACATATTATCCGTCTCCAAAATCGTGATTCCGTTCAGCACGACAGTCGCAAAAGTGTCTAGTCCGTCAAAGGTCAGGACAACCTTGGCACCCTCAGGGACGGACTGCCCCTTGAAGGTAGTCTTGTAGACCCATTGTGCCTCGCCCACCCACTGTACATCGAGCTCGTTCTTGCCAATGAAAGGGTCGGGGATCAGCTTGTGGTGAAGGAGGTCGAGGTGGACATTGGTCGGGAATTGAGAGGCGGGGAGGAATTCGGCGTCTTCCTTGTCAAGCTGCTTGAACTCCCAGTTCTTGTCAACAGGGATCACTACGACGGCGGCGGGAGCCATGGTGAATTCGTGTCGGTCGTATGGTGGGGGTTGATGGTGGTGAGGGGCAATGAGGGGAACGATGGTGGGGTACTGATGGAAGGATGGACAGCCTGGTGATGTCCCTCTCAGAGAGACCCAAACTGCTGCTGCTGTCGACAAGAGAGTGTATAACCCTCAAGAGTTCCAGAGCAGAGACGTCTTATAGATCTTGAAGCTTTCCTCTCATGGCCTGGAATTGGAGCTGCCGCCCACCGTGTTGAAGACCACGGGGGAAGGCACCCCGAGGCAACGAATGGCGTTGCAAATGAAGAAGGAGCTCCCCCTGGCCTCCCCACATACCAGGGGCTGCAGGTAATCCATCTTGGCCGTCCATCCCGGGTTGGAGTCTGCAGATGGAGCTTTGTCCTCTCCAATTGTGACATTGCTCTTGGAGTATCTAAGTCAAATATTGTGGGATTTGTTTGGTGGTCGTTTGTAGCACACAACCTGAAACGACACGTTGCCAGTCACAAGCCTGATATCTCAGCAAGATTAAGAACTCCTTTGGACTCTTCAAAATAGGAAAATGTTCGCTCGTGCTCCCTCTGTGTCAGGAAATACTGCCGAGTCAGAGGATCAAAGCTCCTGCTGATGATAGTGCGGAAGTTCCTTGGGCGCCCGGAGGGAAGCCGTCCGCTTCTGTTTTAGGCTAAACTCAAACCTCACCTCACCAGCTAGGAGCCCTTTGATGGCCGAAGTATAGCCAGTCAGCACACCAGATAGGAGCGCATATGGAAGTTTGTTTCACCGTCAGAGCCTGCAGCAACGGACTGCTTCGGTCCAGCCTTGTGCATATCGGACGTTGCTGTCATATATGCCAGTCACATGCATCGGCAGGGGGATGATGCAGCTGTTTAACATGTGCGATAACCCATATCGGCCCCCCTGAATTCAGGTGCAAGACCCTAGGATCATCCCGCCGTTACATTAAGACAGGACAAGAATAAGAAGAAATAAATCATGTTGGCTATGCAGTACCAAAAAAAGTAACAATAAAAAGACAAACAATGTCTGAGACAAACCCGCCCGCTCCTCTCCCAACTCCATGCAACATGATAAGCGTCGTGCAGAGTAAACATGCCATAAAAAGTCCATATACATCGTCAGTCCATTACCAGGCGTTAGTCGCCGCATGGTATCATTAGGTCCCCGTCTTTCGACTCCCGACATCAACAACAGCCCCTATTACGCCTTCTGCCTGTCAACGTGAACACTTCCTCCCATTCCCTCAACCCACCTTGCCCCATCCGTTTTGGCTTTCCTCTTCTCCTTCTTCCACCAATGCCTACATCATCGGCCGTCAAGGTGCTCTTGATGCTCCCCCCATCACTCGCGCCAGCATTCCAAAGCGCGCCAGCATCACCATACTGAATTCCACTCATCGGATCGTCAGGATCAATCTCTCCCAGTTCAATTTTGGTCAAAATCATCCTGGCCAACCTCCCAAAAACCTCATCCACACCCTCCCCACTCAACGCCGAAACCTCCATCGTCACTGGAATGTTCACAGTGCTCGCCCACCTCGATGCCTCGGCCGCACTAACCTCCCTCCCATCTGGTGCAATCGTCGCCTTTAGTTGTGACCCCAACCCCGGGTGAATAGTCGACAAACTAGAATACGAACTCGGCACCACCGGCGTCTGCTGCCCTCTGCCCCCTTGTTCTGTCCTATCCGTCATCGTCGTCGTCGTCGTCGTCTGGAAAGAAGTAACACTGCTACTAGCAACACTGCTCGGCGTTGGTAAACCCCCCCCGCCCCTCCCGCCCCCTACCCCTAACCTATTATCTCTTCCCCAATCATCATTATCCTCATAATCCGAGTACGTGCCCGTTTGACTAGCCGCCAAATCGACTTTATTCCCCACCAACAACAAACTCAAATTCGGACTCGCCAGCGCCCTTGCATCGTTCAAAAACGGCTGCAGACTGTTGAAGCTTGCGTGACTGGTAACATCGTACACCAGTATCGCGCCCGCCGCACCCCGGTAATACGACCTCGATACCGACCTGAATCTTTCTGTGCCTGCGGTATCCCACAGCTGGAGCTTGATCCGTTTCCTCCGGGCACCTGTGCCGACTTTGATGATCTTGGAGGCGAACTCGACGCCGATGGTCTGGGAGGATAGCACGCGCCATTCGGATTTGATGAAACGGTGGAGGAGGCAGGATCTTTTCACGTTAAAGACAAAATGTCAGCAAGGGTCAAGGTCTAAGGCAGGGATTCGCAGGAGGGACATATATAGGGGGAACAGACTTTCCAGTCCCGCTTGGACCTAGCAGTATAATCTTGGCTAGGTAGTCGTACATGCTTCCTAGCTCTTGTTCTCTGTCCTGGCCGCGGGTCACGGTGCCGGCGCTGCTCGTTTCGCTCGCGGCGGAGGAGCCACGGCGGGGGCGGCCGAAGCCGGAGAGCTCGACGTAGCTACTCATGCGATCGGCTTGTCTGGTTTGTTTCCGAGAATATGGTTCATGAAAGGGTTCTGGTATAGTGTAGTGGTGGTAGTGCTGTCTGTGCTATGCGCGCGCTCCAAGGATGTCTCGGCCGGGGTTCGTTCGTTCTCGTAGCGTCGTAGATGTGGGCAAGTTTTGCTCAAGTATTTGACGATTCGGTGTTTGGGTTCCTTTGTCACTTGTGGAAAATATCCCGTTCTCGTTGCTGTGTTGCCCTATGGGCGCAAAAGGGGGTAATTTGTGTATCCTTCTGTATAACAAAATAACTAAAAACGAGCACACCTAGACCAGTGCGCGCCAACCGGAGATTTGTGCGTTCTCGTCGATCGAAAGATTGAACTTTGTGACGAGCAATAACAGTAAATTAAAGAGAGGAGCGGTGTGGTACACAGTACGACACCTGCATGGGAAAAAGTGGACTCCCGTCTTCTGCGGTCCCTTCTTTGCGATGCAATTACTTATTCAGACTTTGCGAACCGGAGAAGAGCCTGTTGTTGAAAGAGCTGTTGTAAAGGTTTGGTTCCACGACGCCTTATCTGCACCAAAGAACAAGATCAGACAAGGGACAGACGGCACGGAAAGCGAGCACGAGGGACGCTGGCCTGCAGGGTGACATGTGCGTATGGGGGGATGTGGCTGGTGGATAGTTAGGCTTGTAACGTTTTGTAACGGTAGCAAAGCCACACCAACGATGCAGGATCCTACCAATTTTTGAGGCTTGAGCTCAGCTCGGGACCCACTCCATGTGCTGATGCATCTATCGGGGCCTTTCACTGAGTCCTTAACGCGGGACCGAGGCATCCCCGGTCAATGCAACCTCCCCCACAGAGCTCGGCACTCGGATGCCCCACTTCTTTCAACAACACCAAGACCAACGTTGTGACTTACACCAAGGGGGAGCAACCGGGCCGGCATGTATTTAGCTGTTTGTATATAATTTTGAACTCTTTCCATTTTCAATCTCATCTTCTCACCGTAGTCGTCTCAACTCAACCCACCAATTGCCTTCTTTAGTCACCCAAGATGAAAATCGACGGCCGCACCTTCGTCATCTCAGGCGGGTAAGCTCACCCGGCTTCATATCACTTTCTCACTAAACTTCACACTGACAGTCTCCCAGCGCCTCCGGCCTGGGCCTTGCCACAGCTAGAACCCTCATCTCTTCCGGCGCCTCCGTCGCCATCCTCGATCTCAACGAAGAAACCGGCAACTCCGCTGTCAAGTCCCTCGACGGCCCCCTATCAGCCAAATTCTTCCTCTGCGATGTCTCCTCCACCGACTCTATCTCCTCCGCTGTTTCCGCCGTGACCTCATGGGTTAAAGAAATTGGCAAGCCCCTAGCGGGCATCATCCCCGCCGCTGGCGTCGGAGCCCCGGGTCTCATCCTCGACAAGCGCCTCAACCCCGTCTCGCTAGATAACATCGACTTTGTGCTCAACATCAACCTCCGCGGTACTCTTGATCTCACCCGCCAGTTCCTGCCCCTGCTGGCCAAGTCTGAGCCATATGGCCCGGACAAGGAACGAGGTGTGGTTGTCATGGTGGCTAGCTCCGCCGCGTTTGAAGGGCAGATGGGTCAGGTGGCTTATGCGGCGAGCAAAGGCGCTGTTGCCTCCATGACTTTGCCCATGGCGCGGGATCTCGCACGGTTTGGAATCAGAGTTGTGACCATTGCGCCTAGCATGTTCGACTCGGCCATGACGGCCATGATGTCGGACAAGGTGAGAGAGGGCCTGCAAAAGGCAATGGAGTTCCCCGCGCGAGCGGGGCAGCCAGAAGAGTTCGCTTCGCTGGTGAAGCAAACGATTGAGAACGTCATGTTGAATGGTGTGGTTATTCGGTTGGATGGCGCGACGCGCATGCCAAGTAAGCTATAGTAAGCTGCTTCTCTTGTGTTTTGTTTTACAATGTGTTACATTAGCTGGCTACAGAAGCTACTCTACATCTCAGGCGATATTCCGCTCAACATGCCCGCTCCTCACACTAACAAGTAATGTGATATAATAAAGGGCATGCATCATTGCCTTGTATAACCCTCCTCCCAGAATCCTTCGCAAAATTCCAGTTGTTCCGCAACCCAAAGCCCAATGTCCAGCATGCAAGAAGCCACCAATGCCTGCCAAGGCCTGCAAATGGTGATCAAGTGTTGGCGTTGTCCCTCCTATCCCACAAAGTATGACGACAAATAGGATATAAACAGCAGAGAACAACACCAATCCAAACAAGCAAACAAGTAAACAAAATAACGCCAATGCGACAAACAACATGATCCCACACAAAGATAGAGAAGCATAATCAGTAAATCGTTGCTCCAATAAGGCGACTCCATACTGGCTCAACTCCTCTAAGCCACCAATCTACCCCAGTCTCAGAAGCCACTTCGTCAAGGCTGAGACGAGGAGCGCTTCTGACCATTGTTTCCGCTTTCATGATCGGAGTCCTTGCCACTGCTCTGGTCGGAAGCCTCTCCAGATTCTACTGGCTCGCCGCTCTCCCTGTCAAGAATGCGAGCGCGGGTGTTTTCACGGAGACGCCCATCTTCACCAGGGCGATAGTGATCATCAGGACGATAACGGTCTGTCGCAGGGCGACCAGACCATCGCTCGTACACTGGGGGTGGGGTTAACCGGACGCGGGCTTCGACAGGGGAACGCTCGCGGTGTCGGTTTACCCGAGAAGTCTGCGGAGACCGAGTAGGGGAGCGGGACCGGCGGCGGGCTGTGACCGCCAGACGGGACCCCACTGTCAAACCTTCAAGGTAAGCGCGGGTCACCTCGGCGCTCTCTCTAGACGGATCGATCACGTCCATACCCGTAATTCGTTGGATTTGCTCCAATAATTCTGCCTGCTGAGCAGCACCGATACCAGAGACCCGGCTGCTGTTCGAAGCCGGGACATCTGTCATTTCAACATCTTGTTCCTGCTTCATGAAAAATTGGCTGGTCCTGCTACGGGATTGTGTAGTATTGGCAACACCATGGAAATCGCTAAGTCGAGGGTGGGCGGAGCGTTCCCGAGAAGAAGTTGTGGGCGTCTGGAGACCGGCAACGGTCGCTTCGAGACGAGCGACTGACGCCTCCAGATGGGCGATAGATGCCTGAGAACGGGTAACCGGACCCTGAGAATGGGTGGAAGGTGCCTGAGACGGTGCGGGATGTACCTGAGGATGAGTGTTAGGTGCCTGACAACGAACAACAGGTGCGCGAGGACGAGCGACTGCAACCCCTCTGTTCACTGAGGGCTGGACAGGGCCACTGACCTGGGATCTTGCCCTGCCTCTCGAGCTTGTTGGAGGGCTCTGAGATCCAATCGCCCACCCTCTCTGCCGAAGGTAATCCAACCCTTTCATGGCTGTGTCCTCTTTAGCTTGCTTGGTTGAATCAAAAAGGCTCTCGTTTCTCAGAAGAGCACCGCCAATATTGACATTGCACCCGTGTCTGCCCCCAGGAGTTGTGAACACCTCAAACATTGGGTTGAAGCCACGTTTCTGACACGCGTGTGAGAGCCGTTGAGCGGCGGTCGTAGGTGATTCAACAGGCTGACGAGGCCCTGAAGGCATCTGAGGGTGGTTGGATAGAGGAGGACCGCTACTCTTCAAAGACAGCAGGGTAGGGGTCGGAGCAGGTGTCGTCGACCTTGGCCCCCAGCCCATGACTTCTCCGCGCCCATGACCGAGGACTTCGCGCCTGAACCGGTCTTGAGGGGTTCCTTGAACCGGGATCGGTCCATAGTGAACCCCCAGATGGCCCTGTGGGCTTCGGTCTGGGGTCATCTGACCCCAAGGATTGAGGCGACGGTCGATGGCCTGGGGGGGAGGCATTCCGGCCGACGCATTTCCATGACGGGAGGGACCGAGATGAGACATCATATCTGTGCCACTCTTGTCAGGCGGAGGATTATTTTAGTGAACGGACTCAACATACTGCTACCCAAAGCCTGTTGGGATTGGACTTGAGGGCGGGGAGCCTCACGAATGCGGAGTGGGATCGCCATATCTGCTCATAAATATCAGCATCATACCATATCATGGGAATGCCTGTTTCATACTATTCTGGGACTCCCGCTTGATGTTGCGTGACGCCATAGTTTTCTCGT
Source organism: Triangularia setosa (assembly GCA_033296915.1). Taxonomy (NCBI): domain Eukaryota; kingdom Fungi; phylum Ascomycota; class Sordariomycetes; order Sordariales; family Podosporaceae; genus Triangularia; species Triangularia setosa. The sequence goes on along the minus strand of MU866147.1, from coordinate 2,635 downwards.
TGTTGGCAGGTTTCTTAAGATGAGAGGTCCCGAGGTTGCTACGGAGGTCAGAGGTTCGCTAAAAAAAGCAAAAGTCGCTGAAAGGAGGACGGTTAGGCGGATTATTATACAGTCGTGATTGTACACTGCTGGCTTCTATTCTTGAGCGACTTCCCGAGGCGGGCGTGGGTTGCTGGCTGAGCAACTCTCCAGAGTGGGTGGTGTTTTGGGGTCAAAGACAAAAGTCAACCAGCTGAAAGCTCTGCAGTCCCAGGTAAACAAACGACACACCACGAGTAGTACGTGCTTTCCAGAAACCAGCGAGTGCTGGAAGGGACGGAAGGAACGATTGTGGTGCTGAGGCAGCCTGCCACATTGTACCGAAGCGGCGATTTTAAGGGAGGAGGCAGGAGCGCCGGAGATGGGGGCGAGAATGCCGCAAGGAGCTGGTCGCCATTGCTTCACTGCCTGAGTCAAGAAGTATTGTGATCTTGCGCAAAAGACTCATGGCCCGATCAAAGAGGTTGGACAAAGGGAGAGAGATATTATTGTTGAGTAAGATGCGAAACTTCGCAACTAATACAAAGGGGTCGTGAGATCTTCCTTCTTCTCCCATCGCAAGAGATTTTCGATCTGCTGTTCATACCACGCATCAAGCGTTGCTTCCTCCACATAGCCCATATGCGGCGTGAGTAATACGCGACTCCGGCCATCTTGTCCCCATTTTGTCGTTCTCCATCTGCTATCCAGAGGCAATGGCTCTTTCTCAAAAACATCGAGCGCTGCTGCCCGAATCTTGCCCTGATCCAGCGCGTCCTGAAGATCCTTCTCTACCACAAGGGGCCCTCGCGATGTGTTCACAAAGATGGCAGAGGGCTTCATCAGAGCGATGTCAGCAGCAGCAATGCTGCCCTTAGACCGATCCGACAGAACAAGGTGGATGCTGACCACATCCGCCGTCTTGAAAAGCTCCTCCTTGCTGATAACCTTGAAGGTCTTCTCACCGTCGTCGTTCTCGACGGAAAATCCAGCAGCCCGAGCCTTCCCATCGGCCGCATCCTGTGTCAGGTTGGAGCTCCAAGCAATAATCCGCATCCCGAAGGCAAGGTGCATGATCTTTGCGACAGCAATTCCCAACCGACCGAGGCCGACGGTGCCAAATATCTTGCCGCGGAGACTGACGGCAGGAACCGTTTGCCAGCCCCCAGTCTTGACCGAAAAATCGTCCTGTGCGATGTTGCGGGCTGCAGCAAGGATCAGGGCGACACAGTGCTCGGTCGTGCTGATGGAGCCTACAGACCCTGCATGAGCCCTGTCAACAGCACCAGCAACAGGAATGCCCCGCTCTTTAAAGGCTTCCAGGTCCAGTCCCAAGTTTCGGTTGCCTGTGGTTAGGAGGAGCTTGAGGTTGGGGAGGCGGGAGATCAGCTCCTTCGGAAAGGGGGTACGTTCCCTCATGGTAGCTTGCAAGTGTGAGTTTTTGGGTTCTTCGAAAGCATGGGGGAAACGTTTTGCGTACAGATCACCGTAAAAGGCTCGAGTCTGGCGACAAGCTTGTCCTTGACATCTTGGACGGTATCAGGGTGATCATATGGAGACAGTGTATCTTTGAAGAAAGACACCTCGTACGTTGAGGGGTCAAGCTTCTGGTACTTGGGCTCAGAGATGCCTTGGTAGTCGTCGAGGACGGCGATCTTAATGGGGCCTGACGACATGGTGAGATTCGATATAGGTCTGATGTTTGCAGAACACGTACGAAGCCTACGAGATGCCGAGCTTAAATTTATCATCAACACGATCAAGGGTCATCCAGGATTCCGTTTCCCGGATTACCAATCCACTTATCTCAAAAACAAACGAAGCTCCGATCGCCGGACCGTTGACGATGCCGTCATTCCCGGCCCCGCTGATGTGTCGCTAACTACCCCGCAGCGTCCCAACCTGTCGGTACCTGGAGGCGGATGGAGACGCTATCCACAAAGAGTGGAGCCTTCAGGGCATTTTGACAAGGATAAGGGGCGAGAGAATGACTTCAGGAGAGGGGTACTTTGACTCTTTTGATGAACCCTGGGAGTTTGTTTACTTGCTGCCTGTTTACTTCTATCTGAAGTCTTATCTATCTGTCAGTCTGGCAAGATTTAGATTTAGTCAATGATATCGTTTCAACCAACTCCACACCTCGCAGTATGTATCACCGCAGCAATCGAGTGTTGATGTGTTGTAGCTCTATGGTCTATCGTTGGATGTTGGTTTATATTGTGGGCCAACAGTCTTTATCATGTGGTGTTGCTCACAGCGAGATCTTACACTGCTTCCGACAGTTCGTATTGCGAATGTTATGACCAATTCCAGTCTAGCTCACACTTGACCTTAGGCTTGGTTCTCATAACTTGACTTTCTGAATAGGACGATTTTAAGCCCATGTTGCCATCTTGGGATTATTAGCCCTCGAAATCCAGCAGCTAAGCCTCTGACTTGCATCACTTCACAGCAACAACATGAAAACACCATTAGGTTGGATGACCGGGAAATGGCCCGCCCAGGGAGATGGACCACCCCCCCACATCAGCCACACAACGTTGATGAGATTACCCCTGAATGCTCACACTCCCCACAACAAGACCAATATTGGGTCAATTTCTATGGGAGTTATACC